>PVJA010042065.1:0-17471 GCA_004027025.1 Myocastor coypus | reverse complement strand
GCTCTTCCGATCTTTTTTTTTGTCTTTTTGAGACAGGGTCTTGCTATGCAGTTGAGGCTGGTCCTGCGCTCACTTTTGTAGCCCAGGCTGGTCTCCAACTCGCACCAATCCTCCTGCCTCAGCCTCCCAAGTGCTGGGATTACAGGCGTGAGCCACCACGCCCGGCTAGAATTCTATTTCTTCAGAGAACAAATTCTTTATTTCTGACCACAATCCAAGTGCTGTTAGTTTGCTCATTGTTTTAAAGTTTTTCTGTCACAACTGGAATTGCCTGTATCAGTTTTTTAAATAATCATTAATTCACACTGATATTTCTGAATCAAATATAGGATTCCAGGATTTTATTTAACTTCTTTGACTTTATATTCTTATTTTTCTTGAATTGTTTTGATCCTAGCAATAGTAAGGGTTTCCATGTGCACACATACATGTAAAATACCTGAATGAAGATAATAGTATTAATGTTAATAACTATTACATAGAAGATTCTGATTTTTTTTTTCTGAAATTCTTCTTGTCCCTAGTGTTATTGTTTGCTTTTGTTTTATTTTTGAGATAGGCTCCTGCTATGCAGTTCAGTCTGGCTCTAAACTCACTGGGCTCCAAATCAGGGCAATCCTGTCTTAGCCTCCTGAGTATTGGGATTACAGTTATGTGCCACCACACCCAGCCCAAAGTGCTTTTTTTCCCCAGTTTTATTTTACTCTGTGTAGATCATTTACATTGTTTGAAAGGAATATTTTAAAAACAATACAAGGTGTATTCAGAAAAGCCCAGCTCCTTTCTTTGGTCCTTCTATTCTGATTCTTCTCTCTAGCTAGCTTTTATTTTTTTTTTTTATTGGTCTTTTTGAGACAGGGTCTCGGTATGCAGTTGAGGCTGGCCTTGAGCTCACTTTTGTAGCCCAGCCTGGTCTCGAATTCGCACCGATCCTCCTGCCTCAGCCTCCCAAGTGCTGGGATTACAGGCGTGCGCCACCACGCCCGGCAAGCTATTTTTTTTTTTTTCACTTTTTTTTGCTATCAGACTATTGAGGTATAATTTATATATGCTAAAATTGAACCATTTTAATTACATAACTCATCAATTTTTATGAGCTGTATAACTATCACCAAGTCCAGTTTTAGAACATTTTCATTATCCCCCTTTGCCCTTTACAGTCATTTCCTTTTCCCTTCACAGCTCCAGGCAACCACTAATCTATTTTCTACCTAGATTTATCTATTCTGAACATTTCTATAAGTGGAGTCATATGATCTTTTGCATTTGGCTTCTTTCACTTAGCAAATTTTTGAGCTTCACTTATATTGTGATGTGTTAGTAGTTCATTTCTGTTGTTGAGTAGCAGTCCCTTGTACAGACTTACCATTTAATTTTGTTTCTCTGCAGGATTTGATGGTCATTTATATTCATAATTTAGAGCATAAGTCATACCAGTCTTTGTTTATGTATTTTTTTCACTTATCTTGTTTTACTATCCATTAGTTGTTCTTACCAAACGCTCAAGCCAAATGAATACAGAGTAGAGACATCAAACATGAGTCACTCCTTTCAAAGGGGCATTCAGTTGAAAGAGATGCTGGTTCAAGATTAAAAATGTGCTGTTATTGATGATATTGATAGTATTGATAGCTTTTTAGGCTTATAGTTTCTACAATGTTCTAACATTTTTAAAATGTGCTATATGGTAGTTCTTTGTATTTGAATTCTTAGGAAAATTTTAGGTACTCAAGTGTATGAGATTCCCATATGTGTTTTTAACCTCCACAATTAAACAGATGTTAATATTTTCTTATATTTGTTTGGGAGTTTTTCCCTCTTACTCTCCTTTTCACTAAAGAAATAAAATATTTCTGATGTAGCCAACATCCTTGGCCTGTCTGCTTCTTAGTTTGTACATGATGAGGAGTTATAAACCTTATGCGCTGATGTTTGTATGTTTTCTATTTCAGATAGTAACTTTTGTTTATACTGCTTTTTTTTTTTCTTGTCTTTTTGGGACAGGGTCTTGCTATGCACTTCAGAACAATCCTCCTGCCTCATCCTTCAGAATGCTGGGATTATAGGTGTGCACCACCTTACCTGGCTTATCCTGCTTCGTTTTAGGCTAAAATTTTTCAGATTTATCCATTATGATGCAGGCTTGATTTGTTCATTTTAACTAACTTATGTAAAATATAATGTGAGTGGCAAGCCCCTCCACAGTAATGGTGTAGTTTAGTTGTATAAATAAAGCCCTAATTGCTTACCCTACATGAAAGAGGGTTTTTTGGAATAGATATTGGGACTGGATTTGCCAGGTTGTAGACTTTCCTTTGACTTATTTTGCTAAGTTGCTCTCAGAAGGATTGTATGACCTATAGCATTTTATTGGATAAAATTACAGTTTTAGATATATGTATTTACTCATTTGTTTGCTGCCTGATCTGCATATTAGGAGTAACTTAAAAAAGGTAAGGATATAATTTCTTCTGTTCTTTAGAATAGGTATTCAGTAGATATTTGTTAAGTGGGTGGGTTATGCCATAATATTCTCAAACCCATGAGGTTGGTAGATGAGATAAGTAGGCTTATGCTGCTATTTCAGATGAAGAAACTAAAACATAGTCCAGCTGACTTTTGGGTCAAATATACAGATACTAAAGTAGAATTCTTAGCCGGGTGTGGTCGCGCACACCTGTAATCCCAGCACTTGGGAGGCTGAGGCAGTAGGGCATTCTCACAGGGATGATGACTCTTGCATGTATAGTTTTGCTAACAATAAAAAAGCCAGGACCAAGCCGGGCGTGGTGGCTCACGCCTGTAATCCCAGCACTTGGGAGGCTGAGGTAGGAGGATTGATGCGAGTTCGAGACCAGCCTGGGCTACAAAAGTGAGCTCAGGACCAGCCTCAACTGCATAGCGAGACCCTGTCTCAAAAAAGACAAAAAAAAAAAAAAAGCCAGGACCAAACCTTTATGTTTGTGGAGTAATATTACTCATGTAGGAATGTTCAGCCTTGCTTTATAATAAGCTATATTAACTATATATAAGTAATAATCCATAAGGCTGGATTATTAATTAAGGTAAATAAAAGTTAAATACACTCTATGAAGGGGATGTTGTACTGACATGAGGGTAAAATTTTGTTTTTACATCCTATGAATATGGTATCAGGTGGAAATGTGAGATATTACATTTTTTGCACTTATTTTTCTTGTTTTTGGAGTTTGACAAGATATCAGGTGCAGTGCATGGGGGATTATCCGGTGTATTAAATTTGTAATTTTTATAAGGCATAAGGGGGATTTGTCAAAAGATACCTATTGGTAATAAATACGTACATACGTATGTACGTGTGCATGCATACGTGTGTACATGTGTGTACGTGTGTGTATGTGTATGAGTCGTGAAATTTTTACTATGTCTTTCTATCATTAAAAGAATTCATTACATAGCTGGGCGTGGTGGCACATGCCTGTAATCCCAGCACTCTGGAGGCTGAGGCAGGAAGATCGGTGCAAATTCGAGACCAGCCTGGGCAACAAAAGTGAGCTCAAGACCAGCCTGAACTGCATAGTGAGACCCTGTCTCAAAAAAGCAAAAGAAAAAAAATTCATTACAGGGATTTTATTATGTAGGCCAAGGGGACTGACTAATAAGTCCAACTACAATTGAATTGGACATATTCATGCCTTGACAGCATATGCTGAGTCACAGCAACCCTAAAATTGAAAAGATACCAAATGCATTAGATTAGAGTCATTGCTGGTTTCTTTCTAGTAGACCCGTTTCCATCGAGATGTCTTATTTAAGAGGAATGAATGAGCGAATTTAATATTATGGCCCTGAAGAAAGAACCAGATGTCTGATAAAGTTTCACTCTAGCTACTCCCATGTTATATGGGCCCAGAGTGAGGAGGGAGACACCTGCCTGGCAGGTTGATGGTTTCTCGGAGGATGGTGATTAATAGACCTTTAATAGACAGGGATAGACGTATAGACAAGGACAATTTAACATTATGCGCTAATGTCTGTATCATGCATTATGTCAGATTAATAGGAATTATTGGTTTATGATAGTTGTATTAATTTGGATATTGTTTGGAGTAATGAATGGAATGTATTATGCACGTCTTAGTTAAGTGTACATGCTTATATGCATGGGGACAGGAACTTAATGTTGATTAAACATATAATGGTCTATGTACTATTATGCATGTATGTACTCTTGCATATATTGATGGGGAGGTGCATAAATGCACGACGTACATAAGCTACACCACATGAATGTAGTATACATTCAAGAAATAGTTTAATTAGAATTTCAGTTTTGGGTACTGATGGTGTGGTTTGTTTGCTTCTTTCTTGATCTGTGGTGTCTTAGGGAGAATAATACTCAGTTTTTGGTTTACAAGACCAATGTAATTTTTATACTACTAAGGCTCTTCATTTGAGTAATTTGTTTTCTATAAAGCTTGTTGCTGGTATAAGGATTAGGATGATGTAGAAATAGGAAATAGAGGCTAATCGTCCGATTGTGATGAATGGATATTCTACTGGTGGGCCTCCAATTCATGTCAAGATAATTAGGTTAGTTACTAGAATTCATAGTAAGCATTGACTAAGGGGATGGAATGTTATGTTGCATTGTTTTGAGGTGTGCAGAGTGGGGAATAGTATCAGGATTAGGATGGAGAATACTAATGCTTAATACCCTTCCTAATTTTATTGGGAATTCAATGTAAAATTGCATATGCAAATAGGAAATATCACTCTGGTTTGATGTGAGAGGATGTGTTTAGTGGGTTAGCTGGGGTGTAGTTGTCTGGGTCTCCTAGGAGGTCAGGTGAGAATAATACTAGTATTAGTAGTAGTAGGAATATAAATAATAGGCCTAAGATATCTTTAATTGTGTAGTAGGGGTGAAATGGAATTTTGTCTGAATTTGAATTAAGTCCCAATGGGTTGTTAGATCCTGTTTCATGTAGGAATAACAAGTGAATAACAACTATTGCTGTGTTGATGAATGGTAGGATGAAATGGAAGGCAAAGAATCATGTTAAGATTGCTTTGTCTACTGAGAATCCTCCTCAGATTCACTCTACTAGTGTGGGACCAATATAAGGGATGGTTGAAAGTAGGTTGGTGATAACTGTTGGCTCCTCAAAAGGATATCTGTCCCCATGGTAGGAAGTATCCTATAAAGGCAGTGGCTATTACTGTAAATAATAGGATGACGCCAATATTTCAAGTTTCTATAAAGATGTAGGAACCATAATAGATGCCCTGTCCGATGTGGAAATAGAGGAAAATGAAGAATATAGATGCTCCATTGGCGTGTGCATATCATATTAGCCAACTGTAGTTTATGTCTCAGCAGATGTGTGTAACTGATGAAAAGGCTGTAGTTGTGTCTGCAGTATAGTGTATAGCCAAGAATAACCCGGTGATAATTTGGAGGGCTAAACATACACCTAATAAGGAACCAAAATTTCGTCATGCTGAGATATTGGAGGGTGCTGGTAGATCAATAAAAGAGTGATTAATAATCTTGATAAGGGGATGGGATTTTCGTATGTTGGTCATTAATATGTTCGAGACCAGCCTGAGCTACAAAAGTGAACTCAAGGCCAGCCTAGACCCTATCTCAAAAAGACAAAAATAAATAAATAAAATAAAATAGAATTCTTTGTCTTAGTTTTACCCAAGGCCACTTTTATTTATTTTATATGTTAGGATTTATATTTTTTTCTAAATGATATCAGTTCTTTACATTCATACTATGGCCAAATTAGTTTTTCAACTCTCATGTTTATTAAATATAGTGTAGGTCTAGCATCTTGTTATTTAGAAAAAATTCAACAAATTCAGGTAAAGGGTAGTTTTAGCTGTCTAGACTTAAAGTCTAAATTTTTGTGCACTTTATGCCCTGTATATTAGATGAAGCATCATTTATGTTTGTGGAATGAATGAGTGAACTCTTTCATTTGTGAATGGCATGGGGCTGAAGATTTGGTTCAGTGGTAGAATGCTTGCCTAGCAATCGGAAGCTCTGGGGTCAGTCCTTGGCACCAAAACCAAAAAACTAAATGTCCCCTAAAAAACAATTCAACAACAAAAAAGTACAGTAAAATGAATGGCTGTCTCAGCAGCACAGCTATGAGTAGTAAACAGTTAACCTGAAAAATAAACAAACAAAAAAAAAAAACAAAGGAAAATATGTCAAGAGAATAGCTAGATCCCAAAGTCTGCTTTACTAGAAGGCTATAGGACCCAGCTTAATTAAAAAAATGGTTACAGGGACAGTTTTGTGGTCAGAGTTAACTTAGTAAGGTAGTGGAAGCAGCTCTTTGACTCATAGACCATTGCTCTTTTCATAAAGTACTCATTAGGAAAGAGTATATTGGGGGCCAAGGAGAAAGCTCAGGGGTACAGGCTCTTGGCATGTACATGGTCCTGAGTTCAATCCTCAGTTCCACAAAAAGAAAGAAAGAAAGAAAAGTATATTGGATCCCCTTATAGCCTGAGGATGTCTGATAACTTATAGCTCTGGAAACAAATGGGAAAAAAGGGAATTTACCTTAGATCAGGCACTGAGCCAAGTACTTTACAGACCCATTAAGTATGTGGTAATGTCCACATTTCACAGGTAAGGAAATTGAATCACCTAGTAAATTAGTTAAGCTACTTAGCTTGTAAATCAAGTGAAATGGGAATTTGAACCTAGTGACACTTCACTAAAATCTCTGCTTTCATCCTAAATTGTTTTTCTGTCTGTCGATCAGGAGAAAGCTAAGGCCTGATGGATCTGATGCATGTAGATATTTAAAAATGAAAAATGTCCACAGAAGTATATGTGCTAGGTTTTGCAGAGTTTCTCAGAGAAATCCTAGAGAGGTAGGAATCATGTTAAGCAGCTGCTTCTCTTGCTCCAAGTTCAGTAGTTTTCAGACTTTTTTTTTTTTTTTTTTTGGCTTATATTTTGTTAATAAAATTCAAGTTCAAGCTTTGGAGTGAACAACTTAAAAGGTTCCCATTTTCTTCATTGGAGAACTGAAGGTCTGGTAGCTACCTAGAGAAATTCATGCTGTAATGTTAAGTTTTTTGTTGTTATTGTTTGTTTGTTTCTTTGTTTGTTTGTTTTGTGATTAAGCTATTTGCTGTCATCTGAGTTCCCCATACCTTTTTCTCTTGGTTTGTGTTGTGCTTTCTGACAACTATAAGATGGTGCTGCAGCTTTGCAGTCACCTTAAGGAAAGTGAAGGGGAGATGCCCACTGCACAAGGCAGGTGGGAGCCTTCAGAGGGGCTCCTATATTTCTTGCTGCTTTCCTTCTGTGGAAGGTATGTTGAAGTCCCAGAAAAGGTGGGTAGAGCTGTGCTACCACAAGTCATTAGGGCTTATGCTGGGCCAAGCAGGTTGCTTCCCTCTGTTGCATCCAACAGAATGCTCTGGGTACTTGTGGTATAGAATCAACAGTGTAACCAGATCTGGCAGTGTGTGGCCATGGTCTGCAGGAGGAGCTGAAGCAGAAGTTTAGCAGTACTAGCATGGGCAATATAGTGAGGCACCTGTCTTAATAAAGGAAAAAAAGCACAAAAAAAAAAAAAAAAAAAAAAAACCCAAATAATAAAACAAAACTGTGGGAGATGTGGCTCAGTGGTAGAGTACTTAGCTGTCATGCACAAGACTCTGCATTTAAGTGCTAGAGCCACAGAGGATTTTTTGAAAAGCAGCCACAGGGAAGAAATGGATAAAACTTTCCTTTCACTTCATTCAGAGCCTTTTGAGTCATAGTTTTTTCTCTTCTGTCAGATGCTGCACTAAAAATTGGGGTGAAGAAAAACTGTTTATTACAGGTTAATGTTGTAGTCCAGATTTTGCAATCTAATTCAGACTTCTTTCCTGCTGCAGTTTTGAGTAAAAATCACCTGGGCGTCATTTTCAGAAGCTTCTCTTTCTTGAATTTGGAACCAAATGTTCCCCTTTGTTGGTACTCATGGCCCATGCAAAGTCCAGTTTCCATTTCAGAATCAATTTATGTAGATTTCTGTCTCTGGGAACAGATTTCCACCCCTGCTGTAGTTAGAAGGTAAGGTAACATAAATGTGGTTGAAATAAAAAACCTTAAACAGATTAATATCTATTTTTTTCACTTGTTAGGTATTTAATGGTGGGGAAATTAATCAGCTTTCTTAAACATCTGTTTCGCTCCTTCCTTTCTTCTCTCTCTCTCTCTCTCTCTCTCTCTCTCTCTCTCTCTCTCTCTCTCTCTCTCTCTTTCTTTCTTTCCTTCCGGGACCAGGGTTCAAACTCATGACTTTGCATTTGCCAGGAAGGCATTTGGGCCAGGGAGCTATCTCCCAGCCCCCTATCTGTTTCTTTATCTGAGTAAATGGATATAAATGATACTTTTGACTTCGCATGGTTACTGTGAGGGTTAAATGAGATAATTATGTTCACACTTGCATGGTACACAACAGGTATGCAAAAAAGTGTTACCTGTTGGTGGCAGCTGCACCATCAGTTGTTATTATTGAACATTTGTGTCAAATGCTGCTCATTGGCAATCTTGTTTCTCTGCTGTGTTTGAAAGCAAATCACTCCTATTCAGCTTTACAGACTGTATTCAAAAACCGATTACCAGGTTTTAGGGATGAGAAGGGAAATAAAAGCTATAAGAAGGGTAGATGTTCAAAACCCTTGTTTTTGTTTTTAAACTGGGAGTAAGCTCTTGTCTCTCTTTTTGTGTTAAAATTTGATTATAATAATTGTACTGTGATCTAAAGAAAACAGGTTATGTGTTATCTTCTTAATTCTCCTTTGTGCATCTAAGTGCATCAGTAAAAATTGTTTGATTTTTGGAGTTTAGAAGCCATAAGCCGGGCGTGGTTGCACACGCCTGTAATCCCAGCACTCGGGAGGCTGAGGCAGGAGGATCAGTGTGAGTTCGAGACCAGCCTGGGCTAGGTGAACTCAAGGCCAGCCTCAACTGCATAACGAGACCCTGTCTCAAAAAGACAAAAAAAAAAAAAAAAGAAGCCATAATTGCAGCTTTCCCAGCCCTCCCTCTCCATGGCCCTTCCCTTTCCTTGCTGGTTGGAACCAGCTGAGCTGGTTTGGTTTTTCCCTTTTTGATATTGTTCTCCTCCTTCCTTTACATTACCTCTCTTCTTTCCCCCTCCCTTTTCCATTTACTCCTACATTCCCTTGCTCCTCCTCACCCTCAGCTGTTTTTTCCTTTCCCTGGGTTCCTAACTCCCTTTTGCTTTCTGTTTGTGTTACTGAAGGCAGTGCTCCAATTACCTCATATTTGGAGAGAGGAAGCTGCAGCCAATCCGGTTTCTGTCTGCTTTTAGGTCAAGTGATTTCTGAACTGCAGTGAGATGCTTTGAATTTGTCTTGTTGCAGCTCTGAGCCTGTAAGATGGCTGTCTGAATCGGCCGCGGCTGGAAGAGACAGGGAGGGAGGGAGGGAGGGAGGGAGAAAGAATTGGAGGGATTGCTGGCATCGTGCATGTTTTTAAGTGTGCATCAGACCAGATGAAGCCAAGGTTGGCATTTTTCTGGGATTCTAAGACTGGTTTAGCTGCATTTTTGCTGGGATTAGGAGAGGAAAGAAATGGGAAATTCACTGGGCTGTGTTAAGGAGCCGAAAGAGTCAATAGCTGTTTCAGAGAAGGCTCCCATATCTCCTAAGAAAAGGGTTCGGTTCAAAAAGAAGTGGAAGGGGAAGAAAATCTCTGCTCCAGGGGCATCACACAAGGAAGAACCTTTGGAAGGAACTGGAGTCACTGAAGAGCCTGAAACCCCAAGGAAGTTAACAGTGAGTCTCCAGAAGGAGAACGGAGTGGGAGGGGCAGAGCATCCCCCCTCAGACGTTTTGCTGCCTGGGGACTCAGCCCAGAACTCACAGGTGGGTGATCAGGGAATGATTGTGCAGGTGAAGGAGAGATTCCAAGGGGAGATCCAGACTGCCCACCTTTTGTTAGAGAATGATTCATCCCCTGCTGGAGAGGTCTGGGATTCCCTGGAAGAGGGGATGACTGTCATTGCTCACCTACTCGATAACCCAGCAGAGAGGAACTGTGAGCGATCCGTGGGCCAACTGGTGGAATTTCCAAGGACAGCATCCTGCAGCAGCAGAGCTGTGCTGCTACCTTTGCAAAGCAAGACTGCAGTGGAAAGGGGAGGTGCTCAGCTTGGATTTCTAAGTAACACTTTGCCTGGGAAAGGCTACCCCAGTGACTCGAGAAATCAGGGCCAACTTTCGGACAGCTGGAGCATCAGGGAGGGAGCCCCTCAGGTGGGTTCCTGGACTACTGACAGTTCTGTTCCTCCATTACTACTGGGCCAATCAGCAGACCCTAGATGCGAAGAATCTGCCCAGGTGGGTCAAGTGCCCCCCCAGGGCCCCAGATTACCTGCTTCTCAGAGTAATTTGTCCATCAGTGGCATGACTGTGAGTGTTTTGCCCTCATCCTCTGGCTACGGCAGTGATGGGTTGCATTTACATGGGACTCAGTCTAAAGATACAGAGCCTGAGAAGAACTCTACATCCTTCTCAGAAGAGGATGGCACTCTTTCTTTGGAGGTTAGCCACACACCATCATGGGGTCTGGAGGAGGTAGGTGGGCATGCTCAGAAGCAGTCTAATCACTGTTTGGATTCCTGCCCTCGAGCCTTTTAAAGAGGATTATGATAAGCAGAGAGAATCCTGATGTTCCTCAAATGTCCCCTCAAGTGGAGCACTCTGAGTTACTGACTGCTGGGGCTTGGCAAGCAGAATCTATTTCAGGCCCATCCCTTGATACTTGCAACCAAGTCCTGTTGTCTCTGAGGAATTTCTACTTCTGGATAGCCAGGTGGCATAATTGCTGGAGCTATATGACAGGGATGACTCTCAAGGTGCAGCACTACCTAATGCTTACTCTCAGTCAGGGCTGTTTACCTACCTTCTCGCTGTCTCGAGTTGGGATGGAGTGCAAGGGAGGAAGATGAAGCCTCAGTGAGCTTTTGTTTTTTTTTAAAGAAAACCTATCTTTTTTTTTTTTTTTTAATTTTATTTATTTATTTATTTATTTTCTTGTTTCACAACCTTTGTTTGCTTATTCACTCATTTTTATGGCCAGCTCAGCCCACCCCAAGGTCAGGGCTGGTGCAGCATGTGGTGCCGGGGATCAAACCGCGGTCTCTCAATCTGCCCAATCTTTCCCAAGCAGGGCTTTAGACCATTGAGCCATCCCGCCAGGCCCCGAGCTTTTGAAGTAAGTGTGAAAGGCTGAGGGATGGTGAAGGGATGGTGATGAGGTAGGTGTTTTCAGTGTGCTTCCCTGTCTCCCTAGAGGGCTAAGCACCTGCTGAAATTGATGTAACCCATCTCCTGTGGAGAAGAGGCTAATGATAGCACTCATTTTGTGTCTGTATGAGAGGAGAGGGCATATTTTCCTGTTCTTTGCTTTGTAGGATTAGGGGCATAGCATTATGGGGTGGGGAGGGCAGATAGGGCAAACAGTTTGTTTTTTGAGGCAGGGTCTTGCTAAATAATCTGAGCTGATCTTGAACTCAGTATGTAGCCTATAGTGGCCTTGAAATTGCAGGAATACTTTTTTCTCAGCCTCAAGTGCTAGAATGACTGGTGTGAGCCACCATCTTGGCTTTAAAAAGTTTGTGCTTAAAGTTGTTTGCTGCTTTACATAGTTTGCTTGTGAGGTATGTGATGAGACATAGGTGGTGGTTTTGTTTGTTATGAATGTTTCCAAAAGTCACAAATCAATGAGAATTCAGAGATGTGGATAATGACCCAGGAAGATTATGATGGCATAATGCCTAGCACATGGATATTTGAGTGTGTAGAGGATTGACATTGTTCACCCATGTCTGAAGAACTTTTATTGGCATCATGGCTTCTGCTTAGAATTTCAGAGTACTGGTCCTGCCAAATATCTCAGTGGATTAAAGCACCTGCAAGCAGGAGCAGGAGCAGGAGCAGGAGCCGGACATTCAGTCCCCTAGCCTACAGTGCCAGCCCTGCCCATAGGGTGTGCTGAGATGGCAATTGAAACTGGGTGTGGTGGTGCACACCTATAATCCCAGCTCTTGGGAGGCTATAAATAGGCAGATTAGTATGACTCCAATCTAGTAGTGAGACCATGAACACCCTGTAGTCCCTCCTGCCCCCCAAAAAATAATTTCAGAGTAACAAAAAATGGGGTAGACTATAATCCCAGCACTTGGGAGGCTGAGGCAGGAGGATCAGTGCAGTTCGAGACAAGCCTGGGCTATAAAAGTGAGCTTAAGGCCAGCCTGAACTGCATAGTAAGACCCTGTCTCAAAACGGCAAAAAAAAAAAAAAAAAAAAAAAAAAAAAAAAGGGGTGGGAGGGGGTAGAAAGGCAGTTTCTTGGCTAGGCTTTGGGTAACTGATATTACCTTGCTGCCCTAACATGCTCCTGATCGCTGATTTACAAAATTCCTTGGGGATAGATTGGCCCATGGCTAGATATCTCAGTCCCCTCTTTGGTGAGTTCGGAAACCCCAACAACTTGAAAAAAGATAGCACTGAAAAAGCACGTTATATGGATGGCCAAGAGCCTCCACGGGCCTCATAATAGTGTGTGTATGTATACATGCACATGCATATTATGTAGCAAGACAATGAGGCTACTTGGATGGGGTGTACATTATTTGGGGATCATTAGATAAGAGAGAATGACAGAGTCATTTTTTATCTTTGTGTAGAGTAAATATTGAGTAGCTGGATATAACCAACTGCTGAGCTTGGTTTCTCCTTTAATACTGCTGGCACTAAAGTTGATAACTGGGGAGTTGCAGCAATATTATAAAGGATCTGAATGTAGGATTTTCAGAAAGTTCGTTTTGAAAATTTTTAGGAACACTTGGTGGAAATCAACTTTACATAGTGGACTATAGGTAACAGTGACACCTCTGTACCAGTTGGATCTCCATACTAAGAGGGAAGATTATATGCCACTCTTGGAGTTGTTTTGAGACAGGATCTCTCTGTATTTAAGACTGGCTTCAAATTTACAGGAATCCTCCTGCCTGAGCTTCCTAAGTGCCAGGATTACAGGCGTGCACCATCATGCCTGGCCTCTTAAGTTTTTTTTTTTTTTTTTTTTTTTTGTCTTTTTGAGACAGGGTCTCACTTTGCAGTTGAGGCTGGCCTTGAGCTCACTTTTGTAGCCCAGGCTGGTCTTGAACTCTCACCAATCCTCCTGCCTCAGCCTCCCGAGTGCTGGGATTATAGGCGTGAGCCACCACGCCCGGCTGGCCTCTTAAGTTTTTAAAGAATTTTTTTTGAGAAAATTCTTTGGACCACAGTCAGTAGCAGTATGACTCTTGCTATTCAGCATATGAGTTTAATTGGTGTGTGACATTTTCTGGACTGCCAACCTCTGTGTTCAGTCCTCTACTTTTTCACTGAGGTATAGCCAGAGTTACTCAGGCACAGACAAAGCTAAAAAGCCAGGTGACAGAATCTCAGTATAGATCCCTGTGTTTCTGAAGCTCTGTGTTCATCGTATGATGTGAGGACCATAGATTGACCATCCTTTATGACATAAGGCACTTTTCAGCATTAGTGTGATAGCTTTTCAAAACTAGTTTCCTTAAAGCCCAGGAGTTGGAACTCAGGTAGTTTGGAAGGAGCCGTCTTTAGAAAACTTCTCCCTTACTAGTAGCCTATTCATAGGCTCCAAAGCAGCAACAGCGAAAGAGGCAGAAGGTTGTTCTTTTCTGACCCCTCAGGCTTGCATAAGTGTGGGTTGAGGCTTAAAGCAAGTGTCTCGAGCATGAGGAGGACATGGTCAGAGGAGCAGCTGTGAAGGTCATGTACTAGCACCTTCCTAAATAGGAGTCTGCAGCTCAGTAATGTTTGATTTGTTTGCTTGATTCTTTTGGGACTTGTTTTATTTGTAATGTCTCAGTACAGTAGCATTTCTCAGAAAACAATTCAAGCTGTAATGATGGTTGTTCTTGGTATGAACACAGGCCATTCTCTGTCCTGTTGATTAGTCCAGCATGATGATGGGAGTGGAACTAGACTAGTGCAAAACATAAACTTCATGGTGAGTTTTGTTGCTTTTTGTTGCATCAAAAAATAGGAGCTGATTCTTGTTGAGTGTGAGGCTTAGGTAATAGAAGATAGAAGTCCTCTGCTTTCCTCTTTCCCTAATGCAGTTAATACTTCCTTCCCTGGTGGGAAAATAGCTAATGCAGAAGCAGGATAATAGAGAGCAGCTGACAAAATAGTTTTCAGAATGACAGGTAGAGTAGGATTTGGAACTAGATGGAAACAGGCTTATAGTAGTTCTACTTTGATGTCAGATAGAGGTCTTCTGTGGCCCTTTGTAACTCCTTACAATGGTTCTCAACCTTTCTAATGCCATGACCCCACAATAAAGTTCCTCATGTTTCAGTGACTCCAAACCAAAAAATAATTTTGGTGGCTACTTCAAAACGGTAATTTTATGCCGGGCATGGGGGCCCATGCCTGTAATCCCAGCACTTGGGAGGCTGAGGCAGGAGGATCAGTGTGAGTTCAATACCAGCCTGGGTTACAAAAGTGAGCTCAAGGCCAGCCTGAACTGCATAACAAGACCCTATCTCAAAAAGACAAAAAAAAAAAAAAAAATGTTATTTTGCTACAGTTATGATTTCTGATGGCTTTAGGCAACCCCTGTGTTTTGGTCGTTTGACCCCCACTAGAGTCACCACCCACAGGTTGAGAACCACTGCTAATATTCATTTGAACAAGAAAAATTTTTGAAAATTCTCCTGTCTCCATCTTGGCTCCCATCATCCACATTGTTCACAGATTCCATTGGATGAAGGATTTGACTCTGAGTCTTGTTATGTACCTTGGAGCCCTACAGCTTCGAGTAGACAGGTAGTGCCGGGGGCTAGAAATGATGAGAAAGAGGTCAGTTGGTTTATTGTTTTCTGGATTTAGCCTTTTCAGCTTACAATCACTCCTTTCCTATTTGTCTTTTTTAATTATAGAAAATCCAGGTGCAGTGGCATACATGTATAATTCCAGCTATTTGGGAAGTTAAGGCAAGAGGGTCACAAGTTTGAGCCCAGCCTTGGTATTATAGTGAGACATCTCAAAATAAAAACTAAAAGGGGCTAGAGATGTAGCTCAGAGCAGAGGCCCTGCTTTTAATTCCCAGCATTTCCCCCTTTCTCACAACAACAAATGGATGTGTGGTGGTATATATCCACAATCCTAGCACACAAGAGGCTGAGGCACAAGGACTGACATGAGTTTGAGGCCACCCTGGAGGATATACTAAAACCCTATCTAAAAAAAATAATAATAATAATTAAAAATTTATATAGACAGTATTTTTAAAAAGTATTGTTTTACTAATACTGGTTTTATATTGTAAAAAGAAAGGAAAACTAGTAGGTGACATTAGGAGAATGCAGAAGTTGAAAGCTGGGATTACAGGCGTGCGCCACCATGCCCGGCCTTCCATTTCATTCTTTAAGACTAAATAATATTCCATTGTGTATGTCTTAGTTAACTTTCCCATTGCACACAATACCTGACACACACAACCAGAAAGGAGAGGTTTAATGTGGCCATTGTTTCAGGGAGTTCAGTCCACAGTCTGTTTCTGTGGCAGGAGCATGATGATAGAAGGGTATATAAGAGCAAGCTGGGCATGGAGGCGCACGCCTGTAATCCCAGCACTCGGGAGGCTGAGGCAGGAGAGTCAGTGAGAGTTCAAGACCAGCCTGGGCTACAAAACTGAGCTCAAGGCCAGCCTGAACTGTCCAGCGAGACCCTGTCTCAAAAAAAAAAAAAAGAAAGAGCAAAGAGACCAGGAAGCAGTGCCAGAGAGGAGGGAACAAGAGCTTAGGCCTGTACCTCTCTTATCTATCCAGACACATCTCTTATCTATCCAGCAGCATGCTTCACCAATCCTCTGGGTGGCTCTAGCTAATCAGGTAGACACAGTTAAGCTTATCCACCATTGAGATAATCCACATGCTCCTTATCTATTCCTCTATGGATGGCAACCTACCTATTTTGGCTGTTGTGAATTATAAATAAACATGGATATTGTAGATTATATAATAAATATGTATATGCAGGTATCCCTATAGTACATTTACATAAATTTTGAGGGCATATACTAAGTCATCTAGAGCTAACTAGATCAAATGTTAGCTCTATTTTTTTCTGTATTTAGGACAGAGTTTACAAGGTCTCACTACTTAGATCAGAATGATAGTGATTGTTCTGTTTTCAGCCTCCCAAGGGCTGGGATTACAGGTGCTCACCACCACACCCAGTCTCAATCACCATCTCAACATGCCCTGGGAACAGGGCTGGCATGCCTTGCTAGGGATCCTATCCTGGCCACTTGCAGGGACTTTTTTGAGGAACCTCCACATGGATTTTTTTACTGTCTGTCTTCATTTCACATTCTCATCAGCAATGTAGAGGTATTCCTCTCCCTGTGCCCTCACCCCCACATTCTAGCCACTTGTTATTTTTCTGTAGACTTGATGATAGCTGTTTTGATTGGGATGAGCAGGAATCTCAGTTTTGTTTTGATTTACATTTCCCTAATAGCTAAGGATGCTGAACATTTTTATATATACTTAGGGGTCATTTGTACTTATACTTTTTTTTTTTTTTTTGTCTTTTATTGTGCAGTTCAGGCTGGCCTTGAACTCACTTTTGTAGCCCAGGCTGGTCTAGAACTCACACCGATCCTCCTGCCTCAGCCTCCCAAGTGCTGGGATTACAGGTGTGTGCCACCACGCCTGGCTGTACTTATACTTTTGAGAAGTATCTCTATTTCATTTCCCATTTATTGATTGGCTGTTTAATTTTTATTTTGTTTTTTTGAGTTAAGTTTTGAGTTCTGCAGACATTTTAGATATTGGTTCTCTATGAGAAGAGTGGCTGGTAGGAATTTTATCCCATTTCTAAAAGCTCTCTTTATTCTGTTGTTTTCCTGCTGTGCAGAACTTTTTAATTTGTTACAATATCATTTGTTGATTCTGATATTGGAGCCCTGTGCAGGGAATCTGCCTGTGCCTGTGTTTTCTCTGTTATCTTATAGCACTTTCCAGAGTTTCAGGTCTAATACCTAGGCCTTTTGATCCTTTTTTTTTTTTTTTGTCTTTTTGAGACAGGGTCTCGCTATGCAGTTGAGGCTGGTCCTGAGCTCACTTTTGTAGCCCAGGCTGGTCTTGAACTCGCATCAATCCTCCTGCCTCAGCCTCCCGAGTGCTGGGATTACAGGTGTGAGCCACCATTCCTGGCTTGAAGCTGAATTTCTGCTTTTGAGAGATTAAAGTAAATTCTGTGGAGTCCAAAAGACAACACCTGACATTTGAGTAGTGTAGAAAGAGATGGGAAACCAGGCTTGGTGGCACACATCTGTAATCTCAGCACTTAGGAGACTGAGGCAAGAGGATCATTGCTAGTTGTAGGCCAGTGTGAATG
>PVJA010042064.1:0-17532 GCA_004027025.1 Myocastor coypus | reverse complement strand
AAGGGCAGGGCTGGCGCAGCATGTGGTGCCGGGGATCGAACCGCGGTCCCTGAAGCCGCCCAAGCTTTCCCAATCAGGCGCTTTAGACCACTGAGCCATCCCACTGGGCCCCTCACTAAGCATTTTCATTCTTAAGCATCCTCAAGAAATGTAAAGTAAAACTTCAGCACCCACTTGAACTCATAGAACATAAGATTTCAATTTGTGCATATATATTTTTAGTGAAGGAATATACTCCAAAAATATATAGCATTAATTATGGCTTAGATCAAGAATGATCCCCTCAAAGGGGTCAGCGAGATGGTTCAGTGGTCTAAAGCACCTGCTTAGGAAAGCATACGCAACTGCAGGGACCATGCTTGAATCCCTGGTACCACATGCTGTGCCAGCTTCCCCACCACCACCACCCTCCAGGTAGGCTGAGCTAGCCATAATAAAAAAAAAAAAAGAAAAGAAAAGAAAAGAAGAAAAGAATGATTGCAGCAAAACTCTCCAGTACTCGGAGGCAAGGCTTTTAGAAGGTGATTGGATTTGGGGAGTGCTATAGTTGACTGTGATGTTGAGAGGGAGGGCCTGACCATAAAAGGCAGGTCGCTGTGGGTAGTCCTCCCTTGCCTGCTTTTCCCTTCTCTGCTTCCTACCTCTGGGAAATGAACAGCTCTCCTCTGTACAAGGCCCTTTCACCATGCCCTTTCTGAATTGGAACCTGCCAACCATGGAACGAAGGGTCGGTGAGATGGTTCAGCGGTCTAAAGTGCCTGCTTAGGAAAGTTTAGGCAAATACAAGGACTGCAGTTTGATCCTCAGCACCACATGCTGTGCCAGCCCCACGTCCAGGGCAAGCTGAGCCAGCCATTTTTAAAAAAATGGACTGAAGGTTCTGGAATTGTAAGCCAAAGTAAGGCTCTCTGTTAAATTATGAGTATCGGGTATTTTGTTTCAGCAATGAGAAAATAACTAAGATATAATCCTTGTTTCATTGACCAAATCAAGGCATTCTGAGCAATCATATACAGACTAAGAGTTCTAGGTGCTAGGGAGATGGAGAGATGATGAAATGTACTCCCTGATCTCCTGCAGCTTATAGCTGAGCAGGGAAGATGACATAAGTGCATAAATAGCTATTTGGAAGGTTGTAGCACCCAAAAGTGCATGGCAGAGAACTTCCCTAGGAGAACAGAACACCAAACCCCAAGAGACAAAGATAGGCTTCAAGAAAGAGGCAGTGTCTGAGTGATTCCCAAAGGATGAAAAGCTTTGGTGCAGGTAGCAGTGTATGAGCAGACTAATAACAGAAGAATAGGCTATGTACCAGAGGGGATGATGAGAACGGCCATTGCTCAAGAAAGTAGGCAGAAAGGCCACTCATGCTAGGGAGACACAGGAAGCAATCATGGTCTAGGGCAATGGTGGTGAAGCTCCAGCACACATGCCACAGTGGACTGTTCGTACCACTGAAGACTCTACAAGGTTTGCCATCATTGGTCTAGAACTGTGGTTCTCAACCTTTCTAATGCCATGACCTCGCAATACAGTTCCTCAGGTTGCGATGACCTCAAACCAAAAAATAATTTTGATGACTACTTAAAAACTGCAATTTTGCTATGGTTATGATTTCTGATGGCTTTAGGTGACCCCTGTGTTTTGGTTGTTCAACCCCCACTGGGGTCGGGACCCACAGGTTGAGAACCACTGCTATAGAATCTAGCATGTCAATGAGTAGACTCCTAGCTCTGTGCAAGAGCTGTGGTTCTTTTGTCGTTAAAATACTGCTTGCTCCATTATCAGCTATCCTGGCTCCATGGGTACAGATTAGAAGGTCAATAGCTGTTAGATACCCTTCCATAAATTCAAACCATAGTCTCTACAGAGGGTGGTGATGAGCCAGACCAAGTGGAGAAGTTGTAGGGTGGCCCACAAATCTTGGTGGTGGAAGAGGCTGTGTGGCAGAAGTAGAATCGTTCTTTAGGAGGTGGCTTCCAGCCTGCACAACCAGCACACCTAGCCTTCTCACACTATCTATAATTCTTACATGACAGCTATAAAAGATGTATTATTATACACGTTTTACATCTTAGGAAATTTCAGGTTTAGCATCACTATGCAAACTCCACGTTACGTGGAATGTGTGTCTCAAATTAATAGTATTACAAGGGGAGTTTTTAAAGGTTATGTTATCCCAAGCCAATTAAATTATAGTCTCCAGAGGAGGAATGAGCACACATTTTGTTTTTTTAAGTCTTCCTACCAAGTCCAATATGTAGCCAAGTTAAAGAACCACTGTAGTGAGCCATAGAAGCCAGACTAGCAACAGATGCATCCAACTGTGATGCCTGTATATTTTTCCCTGCACCATACAGCAGTGAGTGAAAGCCTAAATTCCCTGCCCAGACACTGAGATCCCAAAAGACTGAAAAAAAAATGCTTTGCTGAAATTCATGAACACACAAAAGAATAGTCAGGACTTCCTGGCCAAGGTATTACTAGGATGATAGCCTAACAATAAAATCTCTGAGAGCAGGAAGATGGAATGCTGGGAAGCTTACACAGTAAGACACTGGTGTTGATGAGTCGCTCCAGCGTGTTATAAAGATGCTGACAGAATGCTATGGAGCACAACTCAGGAGTGCTAATGTTACCACCCCAGAAATACATATGACCATAATGACTGAAGCACTCCTACCTAAGGCTCAGCTACATCAAAAGCAGAACAATAATCAAACTCCGCAATCATCCTTAAAAATAATGATGCTCCCTTTATTTTTCAAAAAGCATTTTCAGCAGTTTAGTAATTCCTCAAATGGCAATAAATAAAGTAGAGGAAAGTAAAATATCCTCAAAGAGAAACCATAGCTGAGAAGGGACTATGCAATCTTTCCCCAAAGCCTCTGATTCAGAAGATTTGTTTTTTAAGATTTTCTACCTCGTGTTCTGAATTAGCAACAGCTTACGTTTATATTACATTTAAGAGATGAGAAAACTTCCATCAATGCTCATGACAAGACTTTGGAGTAGTTGGCTATATCATTATTCCTATTTTCAGATGATAAAAACCTAAAGAGGGCACGGACATACCCAATTCAAGACCAACATGTAGGTCTTCAGATTCAAGCTTACATTTGCTCATCCACATCAGACTACCTGAGGTGATCCGGTGTTCTTTGCAAAGGTTGCAAAAGCCACAGAGCTTGCCCTAAATCCCATAGGCCACTCAGGCCAGTACCTCAGGCAGTAGTCCTCAAATTGTGTAGGGCCTGCAAGCTCAGTAGGTCCTGAACACAACAGAAAATTCCTTCACTCCACCTAGGCCTAGTAAGTCAAAAATGGTGGAAACCAGGGCAGGCAGCCTTGTTTAGCAAGTCCCTAAGGGGATTCTAATATGTATCAGGCACTAGCAGCTCAATCAGAATTTCCTAAATCCTACATGGGTGTTTCTTAAACTTCAATGTGTATTTGACAGATTCTGATTCAGTATGTCAGGGTCAAAGCCTGAGGTCTACGTTTCTCACAAGCTGTTAGGTCACATGCATGCTGCACTTCTGTGGAGTAGACTCTAAGGTACAAGGCTCTAGATAACCCTCTGCAGAACAAGAAAATGGCATGTTTTCAGATAAGATACCAGGGCCACATGTCCAACTGCAGTTACCTTAATGTACATTATGCTTGTTCTATATGAAAATATCCCTGAACACAAGCAAACTGACAAGGGCTTTGTAAGGCTTCCAAAGGTCTGGATATCCTGCCCCCATCGGGAAAACCATTAGAGGAGAAGGGGAGAGAGTCTCAAAGCAGAAATGGAGAGATGAGGTGAGGAGGCCAGAAAGAGGGAAGTCTACAGTTCCCTTCCTAGCAAGGAACACATTAGTAAATGTTCACCAAGTGCCTTGTCAAAATAAAAATCATTTGCAGCATCTACCAATTTCCATGATGTAGAACAACTGCCATCATTGTTCATTTCAAACTATTGATGAGAAAGCACTGAGTCTAGAGGTAGGAAGAGATGTAAGGAACTTTGAGGAGCCCGGCACATCCCTGTCTCCTCATGCCCTTTTCACCTCAGTTACCAAATTCTTTTCTCCATTGTGGCTTCCGACTCTTGTGTCCAGTGGACCTTCCCCAGAAAGTGCCTCATTTGAACTACAAAGGCAGTGTCTCCCCTCTGGGAGAGCTCACTGCTGTAGTTTGTGGAGTGTGTCACCTACCAAAGAGTAAGTGCTATCAGTAACAGCAAGCAATAATGACGGCTAGCATCGTCATGACCTCTACTTGGTTTTCATAGGCAGATTCTCCAAACAGAGACACGAGTCAGGAGAAGGCATGAGTGGCTGTCTCTGCAGTGATGCCTCTAGAGCACAGGTGGGGGGATGCTGGGGAAAATAACGTGAAGCCTATTTTGTACATTTCCCAAACCTGAAGCAGCCCTTCTGCTTCCTTGTCACCTGCCTTGAAGTCCAACAGCCTAGATGCTCCAAATAGCTTTATCTACTCTCGTGGAGATCTGTTCCTTATCTTTTAGGATTTTGCACATATGTTATCTCCCTGGTGGTGGTGATGAAGCATCTGACATCTAATTAACCTCTAGATGTTTTCCAGAAGGGTCCTCTGTGTGAAAAGTACCATGTTATGTGTCAAAGTTCCAAAAGGAATGACAAGAGTGCTTGTCCTTAGGTGGCCATAATGTCATGGTGGGACAGGTAAAGTAGCACTTCAAAAAAGTTTCATGAAAATGATTTAAGTCCTTCAATAGAAGTATGTTTTGGAAAATTCCAATTTTTTTTCCTCCAGGGACACAGCCTATTTTCTGGCTTCTCTCATAGTTACATGAGCCACTTGACTGAGTAGTGCCTTATGAGCTATACATCACAGAAACATATCCCACCTTTAGGCTTTCCTACCAGTGCCTATGCCATCGCTACTTCCTGTCTTTTGCTATGTGGCAGCTGAAAAGAGAGGGTGCTGAAATCTTGAGAGAAGATAAAACTAAAAGTTTGAAGGATTTTGGGGCCCTGAGTCACTGCTTGGAAGAAGCCCAACTTCCATGGACACACATATTGTACCATTCCATGAGGAGAGGGCACAATTTTTATTGCACAAGCCAATGTGAGTTCTAGAGCTAATTATTACAAAAACTAGCTTATCGTGGCTTATGTAGTAACTTTGGAGACTGAACAGGAACTTGCCTCAAGCAGCCTTGCATTGAAAGGTTACATGAGAGGTGCTCCAACACGATCAGCAGAGCCTGGGTAGTAGCTCAGCAGTAGAGGATTCTATGAGTGTGCACAAGGTTCTGGGTTGGACCTCCAACATTAAAAAAAAAGCGAATGTGCTCAGCAACCTAAAATCTCACTGAGATATTCAATTAATGTCTTATTGATCTTCACAAGGCACATATAGCACCTTTCAATCTCACAAGAATGCACAGAATTCAAGTTGTTTTTTGTTTGTTTGTTTGTTTGTTTGTTTTGTTTTGTTTTTGCAGTACTAGGGATTAAAGTCAGGACTCTTTGTTTACCAGGTAAGCACTTATCCTACTCTTCTATTTCTGGCTCCTTCAAGTTATTTTTGATGAATTAGTTATTCAGGGATAGATTATGTGCCACCTCTGAATTTTCTGTGATATAGAAAAATTGAATTGTGACTTGGTTTTAAATGAAGTTTTATATGTTCACAATGTCTGCAGTCATTTTAAATCTATTTTTGCTTCTATTCTTTCTCTTAATATCTTTCAAAGTTATCCTCGTAACAGCAAGTAAATATCTTCCAGTCACACTTTTTCTTGCTCCCTATTTTATGAAGAGTCCTGAAATAGGCCTATACTAGACATATTGTTCCCTGACACAGAAGGAAATGACCAATCCACCAATTACAAAATGGTGGTATGTTTTGCTTCTGTTGGCATAGGTTGATCAATTAACCCAATCCTGGATGAGGACAACACCTGAAGAGAGCAGGTAAGCCTGCAAAGACAGCAGACCCTGAGATAAAATACAGACCTGGACAGCCACTTCAGAGGCTCTAATGTTACCCTCCCAGAATGACCAGCAGAGAGAGTTCTGCCATTCATCTGTGGGTACTGTCCAAGCCAACATGTGGCCTTGCTACAGTTGGTAGGTGGGAGATGCAACCAGCCTTCTGATCTATGCTGGGTGTAGGCGGCAGGGTGGGGGTTCAAGTGGGTCCTTAGATTTAACGTGGACACCTGTGGTATCTGCTCCTTATGGAAGGTAAGGCCAACAGCCTTCCACACCCGAAGTTACATTTCTCAGAGGAGTTTATTTCTGGCCCATTCTCTGGCTGCAGTAGTCTCATGTTGTTAGCATTCACCTGGTTATGTGTGTAGTGCAAACATGGATTAAGAACTATTAAATTAAATCATGAGAGAGGCAGAAAGTCCTGAAGTTCTGAAATATAACCAAAATATAATTTATCCCCTAATCCTAAGTTATGTTTTAAAATAAAATTAATGCAATTCTAAAGTACCTGCAAATTTATAAGTGAAGGCAACAGAGTCGTGTAGAAGAAACTGACTCACCAGGTGCCGAACAATGAGCATGCAGCATGCCAAACCCCACTGTCTAAAGAAATTACTGACAAAATTTAACATACATTCAGAAACTTGCAGGCATATAAGCAGAAAATCAATTGTCTTATATTTCATAGTACTTGTTGATCGACACTAGTTTTAAAATCCAAAACCTGAAATTCTCCAAAATCCAGAACATTTTGAATGTCAACTTGATACCGAGAGTGGGAAATTCCTCCCCTGACCTTATACGAAGTCTCACAGACTAAATGTAGCATAAAATCAATATAAATAATAGAGCTTAAAATTATCATCCAGCCATGTGAATAAGATATATATGAAACAAATGAATTTTTTGTTTAGAGTTGAATCTAATCACCAAGATAGATAGATAGATAGATAGATAGATGATAGACAGACAGATAGATTTTTCAAAATGTGAAATTTAAACTGCTTCAGTTCCTAAACTACATCAGATAGGGGATACCCAAGAAAGTACGCAATGCAGTGATTTCCCTACCACTCCAAGAAGCTAATCATAACACTTCAGGACTGCTTTGGGAAAATCCAGATTCCTCGTCATTCAGAAGACACCCAAAAGAAAGCATCATAGCACAGTGCTGTATGTGCATCCATATTTATAGCAGTGCAATTTGTCACACTGAAATCTTCTGAACAAACCAAATGCCCATCAACTGAAGGATGGACTGAAAAATATATTTTTTTAAATACAATGGAGTACTCCTCATCCATAAAGAAGAATAACGAGACATTTCTCACTAAACAGATGGACCTTGAGACCATACTCTTCAGTGAAACTAAGTGGACACACATATAACATAAATATGTATAAATATCGCATTGTCTATCAGGCGTGTAAAATTGAAACTGTAAATAAAGACTATAATGTTAATAGATAATAAGAAATATAGGGGAAATGCTCAAAAGGAAAAGGGAACTGGGGAGGAAGGAATGGAAAATAAAAAATGAAGGAAAAACGGATAAAATGAAAATGAAGTTTTGCAAGTAGGGAGGGCAAAAGGGGTTGAAGGGAAGGGATGGGAAAAAGAAAAGAGGAGAAACTAAGATATATCACATACCAGTTCAAGTTCTCTATGACGAATGTAATAAATATATATATATATATATATATATATATATATATATATATACTGTACCAATAATATTAAATTTTTAGATTAAATGTGATTGACTTCCCTGAGTGCTGGGGAAATCATTACATTACTCACAGATTCCTTGGCCCTCTCCAGCTCTACTGTATCAGACTCTGTGGAGACGAGCCTTGGAATGTGTATTTTCCACCAACGGTTAAGGTAATGCTCTTGGCATTACTGCCCTGTTGAACACATCTGCAATCACCAAGGTCCTGCCTCACAAGTGCACTTAACTATAAATTCAATTTTCATTCAGAAATATTACAAAGAATCACTGTCTGCCTCTGAATGGGATACTTGAGAGCGAATACATTGTTTCTTCTCTCTCTTGACTGTTTCTTTCCTTCAATGAACATGGATTACTTTTATCCACAGAAGGGAATCTTAAAAAGAGCAGCAACTCTGTAGTGGATCTAGATGCTTCCAAGGGTGGGGACCCACACTGTGTTTCATTCCCAGGACTTTTGCAGGTGCCTTGTTTTAAAGCAAAACTCCTGGCAATGCAGCCAGTCTTGCTTGACTCCAAAGGGGGGAAAAATCATTTTTAATCATGGCCCAGCAATTAGGTTTAGTGAACGGGTGTTGACCTTCTTGTGCTTCATTTTCTGTAGTCAAAGTTAAATGGCTTCATAAGTGTGTAAAGTTCACTTGTGGGCACTTTAGGACTATTCTTTGTCATACTGAACAAGCAAATTCAAAAATTCTAAAAGGTTCTTTACGGTAAGAAACACCTGACAGTGCATAAATTTGTTTCATCAGTGCAGTTTTTTACCGATTTCAAAAATGGTCTCATGTCTCTTCAATATTGGTACTTTGCTTTACTACCAGGACATGACTAAAAAAGAAATGAGAAAAAGAGAGGCAGAAGAAGATCAAGAATGAACTAAAAAAAATAATATGTTTATATAGAAATTTCAGGAAATAGCAGCATTCCATGTTGCATTCCCACACCTAATAAACAACTTAGGCTCTCAGCAAAAACAGTATGGAGAAAGATCAGAAATAAGACGCAAAAATGTTTTACATTTGTTGTCATCCAATGAAGTAAATTACACCACACAATGATTCGAGCCAGTTTATCACAAAGGACGTCTAAACATCCCCAGGATTCTTTTCATGTAACTTTCTTTTTAAAGTAGCTTTCAAAGGATGATAGAAAGAAGGCCTTTCTGATTTACAGAGAAAACAAAAGCCATGGTAAAAAGCACATCAAAGTTCTTACTTCTTCCTCTCAGAGCCCAGTATCCTAAACAAATCTTTAAAGTACTGTGGAACACGGACCACCACATTTTCAGAGGGTCCAATGTCTTTCAGGTGGGGGTACAGTCTGGTATCAATGACCTTCTTGATGTAGCCCAGCCAGTCAAACTGAGGAGAGAGAGAGACAAAAAAACAAGAGAGAGAGAGAGAAACTTTATTAGGCAGCAAGTAAGAAGAAAGGTAAATAGAGTCAGCTGAAAATGAAATATATAACTGCTCATCTTTTACTTTTCTAAAAGATAAAGTCTTGAATATTGCCTTTTCTGCCCAGAGACAAATAGGGTCTGTGTACCCATAACGTGTGTGCAGGGAGAACCGTGTCACCAGTAATCAGCACTGCTGCTCCTTGGGTCCTCCAGCTTTTCTTTGCCCCTAGCTCGCTGTCCCTCTCTTCTGCTCTCAGGACACTGGCTTAGTCCTCTCCTCCATGCTCCTTTTCTCCCACACTCTCCACTGCCTTCTGCACTTGCCTCCCTCCAACCTGAAATCTCCCCCTCTCCCTTTTCATGGCACCACAGAGTCCTTTCTCTTGTATAGATTCCTCAATACCTTACTGTCTTCTCCTAAAACTGCCTTTTGTAATCATGGGAAAGAAACTAACAGCAACATAACGTAGAGTGTTCCTCTATTTGTCCCTGGAACTCTTCTTGTTTTTTTTAATTTATATTATGGCCAGCTCAGCCCACCCCAGGGTGGGGTTGGCGCAGCACGTGGTGCCGGGAATCGAATTGTGGTCCGTGTTGTTGCCTAAGCTTGCCTAAGCAGGCACTTTGGACTGCTGAGCTATCTCACAGGCCCTAAAACTCTTTTTGGTATATTAGGTTGGCTTCCCTAAATGGCATTCACCAACCTTTCTTTCTTGGCATTCTCTATTGATGGAATGGATAATTACTCACTTACCCAGAATCCATCCCACTCCCTACTCCAGAGTTAGGGGTGACCGGATGACGCAGAATAAGGAAGCTATCCGGGCATATTCTGGAAAGGCTATTTTGTTTTCCTTAAGAAAAGAGTCTGATGTGCCTAACACTGTGGCTAACACTGGCCCTTCTCCCTCCTTCTTGCCTTGATGGCAGATGCTATAATGTATAAAGCTATGGTAGCCATTTTCAAACCATGAGTCATCAAATATGAAG
This sequence comes from Myocastor coypus, assembly GCA_004027025.1. Lineage (NCBI taxonomy): Eukaryota > Metazoa > Chordata > Mammalia > Rodentia > Myocastoridae > Myocastor > Myocastor coypus. The sequence continues at coordinate 7,438 of PVJA010042064.1, read as the reverse complement.
TCAAAAATCAAATATACTGTCAGGTGTGGTGGCACACACCTGTCATCCCACCACCCAAAAAGCTGAGGCAGGAGGGTCACTGTGAGTTTGGGGCCAGCTTGAGCTACATAGTGAGTTCAAGGCCAACCTGAATTATAGAGGGACACCTTGTCTCAAAACAAAATAGAACAAAGATCAAATACACTAAACACAGTAGAACACAAAGATAAAAAGAACTTCGGTCTTTGACAGCTAAACCAATGTCAACTACTACCTATGTATAGATTTTTATCATATAAGAAAACAGGCTTTCTATTTTTAAGCCCCAGTCAGAGTGATTTTCTGTTCCCTGTAACAGAAGGTAGCCTGATATCCACACAAGGGATATTTTATGTGATAGCTGACAAAGGTGATGATAACCAAAAAGACCAACAGAATGCTTTTACAAGGCAAAATATGTACAAAGATAAAATACAATTACCTCTAAAAAGACCAGTTTAAAGAAAACTTCTTGGATAGTTTTTACCAACCTGGGGGATCATAGCACTCAGCTCAGAAATGTTCATTTTGTTGTACATAGCCTCACTGGTTCTGTTTTCATGTGGAATCATTATCTGTTGGGAAAAGACTTTAGTTATTTTTTTCAAATGAGCCATTTCTTGCTGCATGACTACTTTCTACATATGCCAAACATCTGCATGGTATTAAAAAGTTTTTCAAGGCTTTGGTGTGATGCCAAGCTGAAGAGAGAGAGACCAAAAAAAAAAAAGAAAGACAAATTAGGTAGGATTAAGAAAAATATTTTTTAAATTTACATGTTCTCTGCAGTGTAAAATATTGACCCATGGAAGAACTTCCCAGAACGCCCTCTTTCTTTATAATGTGAGTTAGCAAGGTCCTTTTCTGCCTTAGTATTGCCAGCCAAAGTGAAGCAAGAAGAGCCGGGTGTGGTGGCTCACGTCTGTAATCCCAGCACTCGGGAGGCTGAGGCAGGAGGATCAGTGCAAGTTCGAGACCAGCCTGGGCTACAAAAGTGAGCTCAAGGCCAGCTTCAACTGCATAGCGAGACCCTGTCTCAAAAAGACAAAAAAAATAAGAAACAAAGTGAAGTGAAATCATTCAGCCAAAGATTCCACTTTCACTTCAGGTCTCCAAATGGTGATGATCTCAACGTTTTCTGAACCACAGAGCTTCTCTTCATCTCTCTGGGCCAATCTTCACTGAGTAACATGATGCTGTCTAGATACCACTGCTGCCCATAATCACTCTGTCAACAGCTCGTGTTTTCTTCTTGTTTCTTTGGCCCTGAGATTCTCTGCATGTTATTGCTTGGAATACAGGTATGTTACCCCCTAGACACATACTACAAAGCATACATCTTTACCCCTGACTCCATACTCTTTCCATTCCAATATTCATGTTGTACATCACTTGGCCAGCATCAAATCAAAGTTTCTAGCTCTGCCATATTTAGCTCTTTCTAAGTACAGCAACAATGATTATCTTCCTCCAGGGTCATATCAATCACTTCCACTGATAAACAGTAGCTTCCACATCACCCATAATAACAGCATGATCACATTTTATGACCTTCCACATTTGATTTTCTTACATTAAACTTGCTACCTTCCACCTAATATATGACCTTATACCTTTGCACCTCCTATGCACTGTCACCACCTCCATGGATTGCACTATGATTCATGATTTTGTCTGAGATTTGTGTTCTCTAGCAAGCCTTTCCAAAGAAACACAAAGCCTACACCATTGAGAGCTTTCTTTCTGGACGTCTCAGTAGTTGGGATTGCTGACATGCATACTTCTATGGCTACCTTTACCAGGACTAATTTGGGCTTGATTGGGCTATCCTGCCTCCACAACCTCAGAAGGGTCTCTAAGACTACATATCCCAATAACTTTGAATATATTCAGGGACTAAAATGCAAGAGAAAGAGAAGAACATTCCCACTGAGCCAAAAATGTATATCCCATGGATCGTTACAGCAAAATCACAGAGGGCTAAGTGGCAGGTGCTTTCATCTTTTCTAAGCGCTTCAGTGCCCTTAGTTTTTCCCTGCTCATATGTGCCTTTGAGCTTCCTACCCCTATGTGGCTCGCTGTCTCACAGCCCTGCCACATGCCACTTCCCCTTTCCTCTCAGCCTTACAGCCCCAAGTCAGAACCCTTTGGCCTCAGAGCTGTTCTCACCTCCCCGCTAACTAGTTGCCTACACACAATGGATTTGTCATTTCATTTAGCTCGTAACACTTCCATCTTTCTTAACTCAGCTATTTTGCTCAAACTTACTGTCTCAGGGTGAGCCTCTCTCTGCTATGCCAGATTTTTAGTCCCATTTAGATGTCTGAGCCTCTTATTTGCCTGGGAAGGGAATCCAGAGAACCTGTGGGCTGAGAATTGTGACTTAAAGTCAGTGGACTTTTTTTGTCATTTTTTTTATGAGACAGGGTCTCACTATGCAGTTCAGGCTGGCCTTGAGCTCACTTTTGTAGCCCAGGCTGGTTTCGAACTCACAGTGATCCTCCTGCCTCAGCCTCCCAAGTGCTGGGATTACAGGCATGCGCCACCATGCCCGGCAAAGTCAGTGGACTTTAAAACATATGCAGCAGTCTTCATGGTCTTCAAAGGTGACATGATGGAATAACCTCTTTGCATCACAGGACAAGGACAAGTGTGGAAAGAGATATATGTGAGCATCATGCCATCATGAGAGACTAATTGTCCATTGACCCTGACTCCATATCTCAATCACCTCAGAAACGTTACCAACTTCTATTATAAAAGATCACCAACTCATATGAAAAAGTTTTTTTATTATATGTCTTTTTTGTTGTTGTTCACTATGGAGTTTCCCCAGAAGAAAATGTCACTATATGTTGCTCACACTGGACCTGGGTACATTAAAGGACTGCTATACTTTGGTTCTTCTAGAAAAGTTATTGTATAAACAGGGTTAATCATTTAAGCTTTTTCATTATTCTAGCACAAATTTGTTTTGATATCCATCTGTCCCTACCTTGAGCCTGAAAGAACTAAAGGTGACTTACTGAGAACATGATATGTGTCACAATGGCATAATTAAATTGTGGCAAGAGAAGAATAAAAAAGAAGAGTAGACACAAAGTAGCACCGGAGAGTCAGGTTTAAAATACTTTCCTGCATTCCAGGCATACTTTCTACATCAAATTTTCTGTTTAGTATTGGTACCCAGACTTTCTTATACCCAGATTGTATATTAGACTTAATCCAAATGGGAAAGTATAAAAGGAAGCCTGAAGTAAAAGTAACCTGCCAAGGTTGGGAGTGTGGCTCAACAGTAGAACACATATTTAGAATAGGTGAAGCCCCAGATCCATCCTGGAACCACACAGAAAATAACCTTCCATTTGATTAAACCAATAAAGAAGCCGGGCGTGGTGGCTCACGCCTGTAATCCCAGCACTTGGGAGGCTGAGGCAGGAGGATTGGTGTGAGTTCGAGACCAGCCTGGGCTACAAAAGTGAGCCAGCCTCAACTCCATAGTGAGACCCTGTCTCAAAAAGACAAAAAAAAAAGAGTTATTAAACATATATCTCCTATTTGAACCATATAACAATTTCTGTAGGAAAACAAATCTGTTTCTATTCTTGAACCATAACTAAAAATCACATAGACATGGAATGTGCTTAAACTAGGTAGATAGCATGAAAAGCTCTTTTTCCTTTCATGGTTCTTGTTGTTATCCTTTCCTGGGAGGGTGCCATTTAGTCCTACCCAAAGGGCACTATTGGCACAGAAGGCTAGAAATAAAGAAAGGAAAAGGGAAAAGTGATTTTCAATTGAGACTTACCTCAGCTATCTTAATTTCCAGTCTAAGCAGTGACTTCATATCATGCTCTGCTCGGGAGCTGTTAGCTCCTAAAAGCACAGCAGTGTCCACCATGAACTTATAAAGGGCTTCTCGATACTGTAAGAGATAAAGAAGCCAGTGACCATGACAACAGCCTCATAGGAAGTATGTCAAAGTAACATAGAAGAACAGAAACAGCAGGTGAAAATAAATGTCCTTCATCTTCACTCTGTACTCAAAACATGGTACAGCCATTATGAAATACCAGGCAGTCTTCTACCACTTTGGGACAAAAAAAAAGAGTGCTTAGGATGTGGGCACCATTTCCACGACACACAGAGTGGTCTAACCATCAAATATCAAGAGAGCTAGCCTTCCAATAATGGGGGACATTATGGATACACTCAATATCTCTAAATGAGCCCAGGATGAAATTTTAAAGGTTAGCTGTCTACTTTCCAGGAGAGTGAATCTTTAATAAAGTAATAGAAAAGGTCTGTTTCTAAAAGTAGGATGACTGCTCATGAACACTGGCAGAAACTCTGATTTGTTCTCATCCAGCTCAATTTACCCATCATCACATGAAGAAATAAAAGATGAGAAAGTATAAAAAGAAGCCTGAAGGGAAGGTAACCTGCCAAGGTTAGGAGTGTAGCTCAGTGGTAGAACACATGCTTAGCGTGTGATTGCAGCCCTGTGTCCCTTTAGTTGTGCAATTTGCATAAAGTTCTCCTCCATAGTTCAGGGGAAAAAAGAAGGGAGAGAGGAAAGAAATGATGACAAGAAACCAAATAAATAAATAAATAAATAGATAAATAGATAAATAAATAAATAAGTAAATAACAAATACAGAATTACATCCCTAGTGGATACTGTAGCTCTCTAAGTTGTCCTTACTATGTTTCTGAATTCAGAACATATACAGTCTTTGGCATATGTCAAGCCCTTAATAAAAAGTGGTTGACTCACTACACAAATCTCAAATACTCTTAATTAGAAAGAATACTTTGCCATTCCCAGTTCAATTCCGGAAAACACACAACGTACTCTATACACATGCAAGGCAGCTTGCTAGCATCTCTGTGCAAATGCTGGGGGAAGTGGTGTTGATGGAAAAAAAATAAAACAGTACTCAAATCCGGTTCTCCAACAGTGTGTGATCCAATGAAGAAGATAAAGATTTAATTATTAACTTTAACTTTAAGCAGATCAAATTAAGTTCCTTGACAAAGTTATTAGGCACTTCAAACCCCACAAGCTAGAGAAGTCCAGCCTAAAAACAAAACGGAGGACGTAGCATTTGAAACATACAGGTTGGGAGCAGTCGGGGAAGATGAACTGTCTTTTTAGAGGTAAGAAGAAAAAGAGATGAAGGGCCAGCGAGATAGCTCAGTGGTCTAAAGCACCTGCTTAGGCAAGCTTAGACAACTGCAAGGACCGCAGTTCAATCCCCAGAGCCACATGGTGCACCAGCCCCAACCCCAGGGCAGGCTGAGCCAGCCATAATATAAATAAATAAATAAAGTTTAAAAAGAGATGAAGTTACAAAGCTGGCTTGGGAGCAATGACGGAAAGCACCTACAAGCACTCCGAGCAGGATTTAACATTAACCAATTGGCCTTTCATGCTTAAGTATGAATTTGCCCAAGGCTCAGGCCCTGGTCTGGAGACAGGCAGCGAGACACATAGTAAGTAAACCTCTGTGCTTTCCTGGTCTCTGCTGAGGCCTGTATTAGCTATAAAGCTGTGACACCTCAAAGGACAGGATAAAGGCACAGCTGAGTGTGTTGGGCTCCAACCCCAATTAACTAAAAGGAGACTGTAGATGCAGGCTCCACACTCCTACAGTAAATGTCTATCTAAAGATAAGGCATTTCTCCTGATTGACATAATTTACAACTTGAGAAAATATTTCCCATGATCCTGCTAGTTTTCATTTTCTTCATTTTATTCCTCCTTTATTTAAAAATCAAATAAATATGAGCATCCCGGGGAAGTTCTCCGTCAGAACCCAGAGAATGTCAAATTCTGTGAGGGGGCTTTCAGTGCTTCTGGAGCCCTGAAATCATACTACTTGACTCATTTATTTAAGCCTTCACCATCCACTCCTTTGGGAGACCACAGGTCTGATGAGTCTGCAATACATAAGGGATTCTATTAACATGATAGATCAGCCATTGGAATTTAAACCCTATCTTGAGGGCATAGCATATTGGGAGAGGCATTTTGACAACAGAAATCTAAAGTGGTCCTAAGGAGAGGAGATACTATGTAAGAGGCTACTTGCTGTGTAAAAACAAGAGTAGAAAAGAATCTGACTGTGCAGCATTAGAAAAGATGTTTTCAGGGCAGAATTAATGGAACTTGACTAACTGCTTACAGGTGGCAGAGAAGGTTTTAAGCCTAGGTGCTGAAACCACAATAGAAACAGAGGCACCTCAAGACTAGAAAAGCTTCATTCTGCTTTTAAAAGGAAGTTTTGCCTGCTACCTTTGGTCAGCATCCCCATGTAGGCAGCTACCTGGGATCTTGCCGAGTTTCCTGCCTTCCTGAGCATTCTGATGGCAGAGGTGAGCATCAACACAGACCCACGATACCTAGGTATGAGATACTTTGGGAAGTTCTGTGGTTTTCAAATTTAACTGATAAGTGTCAGAAGTGAATCACTTCTTTCCTCTCTCAAGAAACAACTAGCCAGGCAATCTAAGCTGACACATTCCAGATCTCTTTAACTCTCACTAAACTGGCACACCCGTCAAAAATACAGACTCCCAGAGTCCACCTCAAGCCCATTATGTCAGACTCTCCAGGGCTTGATACACAATAGAAGGTTCCCATGTGACTCAGATTCAGAGCCACTGGTCTCCTGGGAGTCTCTCCTCGCACTTGTGCACTGCTCAGGAATGAGTGAGAGTCATTTTTCATTTCATTCGCTGGGGTATACTGCCTTCCTGGTTGCATCATGAGGGTCTTGAGCTGGAGAATTTATTGAAACCTTGATGCCCAGACTTTGAGCAGGCAGAGTAGAACAGATCACCTAAAAAGATCTTTGCTTCCGGCATTAGGAACTGGGTCAGGGAATAGGCATAGTGCTCATTTCTAGTGAGGAAGCAACTGATGAACCTGGTAAAAGCCTGATAGGCACACAGTGAAATCTAAGTAAAACTTACAGACTTGGCTTCTGTGCTGTTGTCAAGGTAGTCTTCCCTCACAGCTAAGGACAGTGTTGCTTGATCCAGCTGTTAAAACAAAAACAGACATTATATTAGCAAATGTTGTGAGGTCACCTGTGTCCCAAACATATTTTGCATTTACGTTTACAAAACGAGTTCGCTCAATTCACAGCTACAGGCAAAGAAACACTTCAGTTATGACAAATCTTAAGTAACAGTGACCTGATCCTGTTTTACTGATTCATAGCTTGTTTTTTTTGTTTGTTTGTTTGTTTGTTTGTTTTTGTTTTTGTTTTTGTTTTTGTTTTTTGTTTTTTGTTTTTTTTTTGTCTTTTTTGAGACAGGGTCTCACTATGCAGTTGAGGCTGGTCCTGAGCTCACTTTTGTAGCCCAGGCTGGTCTCGAACTCGCACCAATCCTCCCGCCTCAGCCTCCCAAA
>PVJA010042063.1:7500-17532 GCA_004027025.1 Myocastor coypus | reverse complement strand
CTCCTCCTCCTCCTCCTCCTCCTCCTCCTCTTCTTCTTCTTCTTCTTCTTCTTCTTCTTCTTCTTCTTCTTCTTCTTCTTCTTCTTCTTCTTCTTCTTCTTCTTCTTCTTCTTTCCAAAACTGAGATTTTAGTTTTTCCCAAGGAAATGCCTAAAAACAGTGACAGTCTGAAAAAAGAGGGTCATGAACTAAACTATGCCACCATATGCTAAAGGCCTTATCCCCACTGGGACTACATTTGGACCTGGAGCCTTGAAGAAACTAAGTAAAGTTAAATGAGAGGGCCAGCAAGATAGCTAAGCAGACTATGGGCTTGCTTAGACAAGCACAGGAACCAGGTTCAATAGGTGGCACCACATGCTGCACCAGCCCCATGCCTGGACATGCTGAGGAGGCCTGTAATAGCAGTACTTGGGAGGCTGAGAACAGGAGGACCACTAGAAGTTCACGCTGCATAGTGAGACCCTGTACCAAACATGTAAAATAAATAAATATATAAATAAATAAGTTAAATGAGATCATAACAGTGTACCTTTAAGACTGCTATTTTTATAAGAAGACACTGAGTTCTCAGTCTATAGAGGAAGAGCTGTGTACTAACATAACCAAAAGGTGGACATGTGCAAGCCAGAAAGGGACCTTATCAGTAAACAATACTGATGGAATGCTGAACCTGACCTCTAGCTCCCAAAACTGGTAGGAAATGAATACGTATTATCTGAGCCATGCAGTTCAGTATAACTTTCCCTACATTTAGATTAAATCAGTTGTTCTGTCTGATTTATGCGTGCTCTGAGCCAAAACAGTGAGCATGACTAGGGACAGTTTGTGTTATATTAACACCAATTCCACAGAAAGGGATCAGGGTTACAGAAGAAAAAAAAAATATCTATTTTTAGTTTAAAAGTATTTTTTACCTGGATAGCTTATTGGATTGAAAAACTAGGATTTTCATCAAAAAACACAATGCCAACATGAAGGATCTCCAGCTGACTAAAGATAGGACAATCTGAGCATCAAATGTCACAATGAATGCAGTTAGTTAAAACTATCAAATAATATCGTATAAATTCAAAAGTTATCCCTTAAAAGAAGACAGAGGTAGGGAAAGAAACAGGACCCCAAAATGAGGGAGTGGAGAAAATGCTATGTCTCATTGGTGACCCCTGAAAATAATTAACTCTGAAGGCTGGCAATTAAAAAGGAATCAGGAAGCATTTGCTCTGCCTTTGCTGTGTAAGCCACAGGCTAACAAAATAGCCCTATTGGTGTCTGTGAGCAGGGGAGTTCTTATAAATTCCATAAATTTGCAACAGATGATAGAATTAGATAATAACAATTTTCAAACTCTAATGAAGTAAAATGATTTAAGCAAAAACAGTAGATGCACCATTAGATGAAAATGTGATGGCAAGATCGGGCTGTGAACACTTGAACCCACTGATCGGTCTTACTGGAAGTGGGACTTATTTGCCTGCTGATGTGATATTGTTTGACATACATAGCACCAACTACAAATTATTTTTGCTATGAAAGTTTGACTTTGACTCTAAGCAGTCATCTAGAGGCAAATTGTGTGTACAGCACATGAGAAAGGAACAAACAAAATGGCACTACAAGAAAGCAGAGAGACAAATCCACATTGAGGGATGTTCTTCAAACACACTGACCCAGTTTCTCTAACAAATCACATACAGAGAAAGGAAAAAGTAGGGAACAGAAGAGGGGAAAAATTCTTTTGATTATGACAGGTTCAGTGACTTATCAAGAAAATGTCATGTGTAGACCTTGTTTGGATCAGGATTCAAACAAAAAAAAATATACAAAGACATTTTTGAGATAATTGGAAGGTAATTTGATTATGGTACTGGGTATTAGATTATGTTAAAGACTGATTCTTGGTTTTATTAGGTGACATAATGACATAATCGTAGGAGTCAATATTTATTTTGAAAAATGTACTTACATGTAGCAGTGGAATGATTGGTATTCAAAAGTTGTTTTTAAATAATTCTTCAAAGACAAATACAAATTAAAAAGGCAAATGTGGCAAAATCTGGATAATTACTGCATATAAGCAATAGAGATGTAGGTATTATTATTAATATTTGCTTGTATGTTTGAAACTTTCATAATAAAATATTTTAAGTTACTACACTTGAAAAGTACAAGGTGATCCCTCAGTGAATTGCAGCTAGGTGGCAGTGCAGAAGCCAAATGCTGGCAACACGGAAGGGTAGGCCAGAGTGGAGAGCTTTGAGCAATTAGAGATGGACAGGGGAAAACAATGCAAGAAATGGAATAACAGGGTTGAGAGTGGATCATGTGTGCAGGTGTTGTATGTATAACTGCTTACATGTCTGTGCATGTATGTTTGCATGTTTTAGGTTAACAAAGAACCAAGCATTAAACATTTCACCATGCTTATCTTTAAACACCTAGGAAAGAGTAAAATATGCGTTATCTTTAGCATACAAGGATTTGCAGTCGTCCAGCCTCAGGTCCTTCCTGCTTCCCCCATCCTGCTGGACCGTGCTTCACCTCGTGATCTTTTCACAAAAACCCTTGATTCCTTTGCCTTTGGAAGAGCAGGCCAATCACTGTATCCAACTCTTTTGGTTTCTTGGACTATCCTAACAAACAGTTTGCACTAAACAGTTGTCCTACTGTTTTGCCTGGCACAACTTTTCCAGCCCATCATCTTATGCTTGACTCCTTTCTGCTACACAGACACTTTAAATCCTCCTAAAGAAGCAAACTAGGAAAACACTAAGAAACTTCTAGGTTTCCCCTTTCCCTAAAATCATGTAGCATTCCCTCTTTCATAGTTCAATGATTTCATAGTTCAACGATGCAGTATATGTTTCTCTATACAGTAATGAACAAAATAGTTAGAATCAAGGTTTCAAATGACACAGAGATATATTTCAACATGGATCCAAGGATAACATCTAACCTTAGTTATCTTAAGTGGTTTATGTCTTGATACAATGCCACTTTTGCCAGATATGTGCTCCTTAAGAACCAGAGTGATAGTACTTTAAAAAGAGAACTATTGTCCTACATTACAGACAGTCACCTTCTGAAAATGAGACTATATTAAGTGATCATCAAATTACATTCTAGCTATACTTTTACTACCAGAAGTAGCTCTGCTAACAAAGCTCAATAGTATACCACCGATCTAATATACATACGACTGTCCTACTGAACAAAGTGTGATCTCTGGGCCAGCAACATTGATGTTACCTAGGAACATGCTAGAAATGCAGAATTTCATTCCCCATCTAAGACATACTGATCAAAATTTATATTTAATAAGATTTCCTTCGATTCACATACACACTAAAATATGGCATTGCCTAAAATAACTACATCATATGTGTGTGTGTGTGTGTGTGTGTGTGTGTGTGTGTGTATGGGAGAAAGAATGTGTATGTATGAATCTCAGTGCTTCTGTTATTAAGGAATATTTGTTTAGTATTATTAAGACATGTTTCTTTTAGTAACAAAAATTAAGGAATATATTTTAACAAAGTATAAACTATTATTTTTTTGTTTTTTTCTAAGCGTTGAATGGATCCAAAATCTGTGTTCAGAATTGTCACTGGTAGCTGAAAAATGTAACCTATAGAAATTTACTGGATATATTCAAATATTTGTTATTTTATTATTTTAACTATAGATGCTAGTTTGTTTTCTTTTAATTAGCAAACCTCTAAAACTTTGCTCCATCTTTAACATTGTTCCTAATTTTACTCTTGGCAATCAGAAATTAAAGCAAGATTCATTATGTATTTTCTTGCCTTATTTACCCACTGATATATTTCTAAATGCCAGTGGTTGCATTCATATTTTTTTCACATTCATACTTCTTCACTATACTTTTAACATTTAAAAGTCCTGCAATATATTTTGAATTTCATATGATCAATAATTTAAGCATATACAAAGTAAGGACATTATAATAAAACCCTACTCACCTATTTCCACCTTCAGCAATTAGTAATCTACCATTTTCTTTTGCTCTGTACATTCCCCTATTCCTTATCATCACTCAATCGTAATTTTATACATGTGTTCAAAGCTCACAGATGCTGGGACATACATCAATATTTTTGTTCACTTTATTGTTAAATGCTAATCTATTCTATGAATTTAGCAATTTTGTGGCCAGTTTATCCATTAATGGACTTTGAAGTTGTATCTACATTTTAAGTTTTAAAAATAAATATTTACTACAAATTTTTCAGTACACGTTCTTTTAGAGATATGCTATTATTGTTATTGAATATATATATAGGGTAAAAATTGCTAGGTCATGTGGTAAATCTATGTTTGGCATTTTCAGGGATTACTAAATGGTTTTCCAAAATGGTTGTCCTTTTACCACCAATTGTATATGAAGGTACCAGTTTTCCACATCCTGGCCAGCACTTATAATTGTCATAATTTTGCACTCTATCCTAATCAGTATAACTTCCACTTTAGTGGGTATGAAGTGGTATTTCACTGTGTTTTTAACTTTCATTGGCCTAATAATTGAAAACATTGCTGGATGTGATGATATGTTCCTATAATCCCAGCTAATTAGAAAGCTGAGGTAAAAGAACTGAAATTTCAAGGTCTGTCTTGGTAAATTAACAATACCCTTAAAATAAAATGGCTGAGAAAGTGGCTCATTGAATCCCAGGTTTCTATCTCCAATACTGAAAAACCTGTTCACATCTTTTTACATTTGCATCTTCCTTTTGTGCATGTTGTTTGAAGAAAGGTCAGCTCAGCCTCTAGGCCCATTGTTAAGTGGGATTATCTTGTTATAATTGTGTTGTAAGAGGAATTTGTATTTTCTAGATGTAAATTCCTTATCAAATATATGCTTGGCAAATACTTTCTCCCACTCAGTGGATGGCCTTCTTACTCCTTGATGGGATTTTTTGCACTAAAAATCATTTATTTATTTATTTATTTATTTATTTATTTATTTATTTATTTATTTATTTATTTATTTATATGTACTTATTTATTTTGATATCAGGGATTGAACTCAGGACCTTGTGCTTGCTAGGCAGGCGCTTAAGCCGCTGAGCTATATCCCTGGCCCAATAGCTCTTAATTTTGATGTAATCCAGTTCATTTACTTATTCTTTTGTTATTTGTGCTTTGTGTTGTCATATTTTAGAAACTGCTTCTTAATTCACAGTCATGAAGATTTATTTCTAGTTTTCTAGTGTTTTGTAATATTAAGAGAAGAATAAATTTATCAGGTGAAAGAAAGATTCTATCCAAGAAAGGGACCCAAGTGACTTGCCCAGGACCCTGCCTCACAGGGTGACACCTACCCCACAGGCAGGTATCAGGGGAACCTGCTAGATAGACCTGAGGTGGGAGAAAACTGTGGTGAACCACTACTATTGCAAGCACAATTGCTCAGCTAAAATTGATTAAATGGGGATCAACGTGGAAACCAGTCACAGAGCAAGTAGGCATGAAGACAGAAGAGAGGCTCTTCCTTTAGGGTGTTGGGTTACTGACTCTTCCTGGCTCTCAAGGGCTGGGGCTATAGCTCAGCACTACAGGGCCTACCTGTCATATATAAGGTCCTGAGTTTGCATCTCAGTTAAACAATCTTGATGTTTCATAATTGTAGCAGTTACCTTTAAGTATTTTTAAGTTTATTGGTATAATTTAGGTATATACAGTGATCACATTCATTACAGGGGATTTGTATCTGTACATACTATATCTTGATTCCTCTTTTTTCCCCTACTCTCATCCCTTTTTCAAACCCCCTTAGCCTTTCCATTCACAAAACTAGGTTTTCATTTTATATTTCTTTTCTCATTTTTTCTTTAGCTTCCTTCCTTTCTTGCTTTTCTATCCACCCCCAGTTCCCTTTTCCTTTTGAACAGTTTCTTCCTACTTCACGATATCTATCACACATTTATGTCCCTCTCTATATTTTCATTTTCTCATACCAGAGTGATAATGTGAAATTGACCCATGTGCCTGACTTATTCTACTTATGATTATGGTCTCCAGGTGCATCCATTTAGCTGTTCTGAGTTAGATTTATGTATATATAAGAAATTTCTCCAATTTATTTTTCTGCATGTAGATAATTCATCCCAGTATTATCTGGTTAAAATCTTTGTTTTTCCTTTTTCTTCCTTTTTCTTCTTTTTAAAGAATACAAAATTGGGGCTGGGGAGATAGCTCCGAGGCACAAGTGCCTGCTGGACAAGTGCAAGGTCGTGAGTTCAAACCCTGGTCCCACAAAAAATAAAAAAAAATAAAGAATACAAAATAGTGATAGAACAAAGTGGCATTAGAAATGGTGCAAACCTTCACTTAACAAAGTAATGGGAATTCAACAATGGTTGCTATATTATATGATGTTATCTTCAAATTAGTTGTTCAGGCTACTAAATATCATGCAAGATTCATTTAAAGAAAAAGCAAAACAATAAAAAGGATGTGAGAAATTCAAATGACAGAAAAAAAGAATAAAAAATATTTAAGCACTGATTTTTCCTTTCAAAAGACCAGCAGAAATCTACAATACAATTATCAAAACTATTCTGCATGTATACCTAAATATATCTTTTCCCCTTCTTTCATTTGTCCTTTTCTTTATCCCAGATTTTCCTTCCCATTGAACAGTCTCTTTCCCTTTCTTAGTACCTATTCTACCTTTCAGATTTTAATTACTCCTTAGGTTCTCACCGTAGTGAGATAATATGATGTTTGCAGATATGGATCTGCTTATTTCACCTATCAATATAGTTTCTAGCTGTATCCATTTATCTACAAAAACCTCAAATTTATCCTTTTTATAGCTGAATAATGCTCCATTGTGTAGAAATACCATATCTTTTTTAACCACTCCTACATTGATGGGCATTTGGGTTGTTTCCAAGATTTAACTATGACAAAGTGTGCTGCTATAGACATGGGGGCACATATATTACTGTGGTGTGATGATTTCAGTTGTTTTGGGAAAATACCTAGGAAGGGAACAGCTGACATGAATGGAAGCTCTAATTCCAGCTTTTTGAGGAATCTCCGTACTTTTTCCATAATGGTTATACCAGCCTGCACTCTCACCAATGGTGGAGAAGGGTTCCTTTTCCCCACAGTCTCTCTAGCATTTGTAAAAACTTATTCTTAATTGAATTTTCTTCAAACTATTGTCAGACATAATTAGCATAAATGTGGGCTTATTTCTAGATTCAGTTCAGTTCCATTTATCTCTATGTCTGATTTTGTGCCAATACCTCACTGCTTGATGTGTGAGCGTGTGTGTGTATAGTGTGTGTGTGTGTGTTTAGTGTGTATATGTGCGCATGCATGTGCATTGCAGTACTGGAGATTAAACCCAAGGCATGCCAGGCAAACACTTTGCCAAGAACTACAACGTTAGAGCTTTAAAAAATTCTTTATTTTGTGACAGGATCTCAGCAAGTCACCCAGGCTAGCTTTGAGCTCACAATCCTCCTTCTTGCACCTCCCAGAGTAGAAACATTTATACTTTTAAATAACTCCCTTCGTCTTGTGGGAGACAACTTCAAGGGAGACAAGAGTAAGAGTGATAACAATGAGAATGATTAGTAGCTGATGGAAATGGTTCCTGCACAAAAGATTTATATTAACACTGCAAAGGGAAAAAGTGGGCAGGTTGGCTTTGGAGAGAGGTCTCAGGGTGCAATTACATGTAGAAGATAAAAGAAGGAGCTACTAATTTCTGGATGCCTTACTGAACCAATAATGTACATCATGGAACCATTGTGCCTGTTTATCTTTTTAAGTAGGAAGAATTTACTGTGAGGAAGAAAGCTTCTGAGAGGAACAGATGGGCTGGAAGGTGTGTTGCCCACCAACCTGCTTCTCAAGGGTGTTTTATTAAGCAAAGCCATGAGTCAAGCTGGGCTCAAAGTGGGACAGACGTATAATCAATCAATAAGATTACAAGCATAGTTACTTAGGTGATCTTGATTCCATGGCAAATCCCAGGATGGGTGTGAGGTAGGACAAAACTATGGTGAGCCAATAAATATACAAGTATACAAGTAAGTATTGCTAGGGTAATAATGATTAAAGGGAGACCAAATGGGGAGGTCATGTAGCAAGTGCACAATGACAAGGACTTTCCTGGAAGCAGTGGGTTGAGGAGGTTTGGTCCTCCACCCTAAGGTGATTGGTTATCAATCACTACTGTTCATCCCTAGGGGTGGTACATGAGTGAGTACTCTTTCTGTGTCTTAAAGTCTGGCCTTGAACCTTGAACCACAGCTGTCTTCCATACTCACCTTTTGAGGTTCTGGCCCTATCTGACTGCCTACAATATTTCTATCTAACTTAGGTATCTATAATATTCCCCCCTCTGAAGAAGTACCTGTAACTACTGTGAGAGGGCAATGGGCAAAGTCTGATCTGGCTCTTTCCAGATGAAGAAGTTGTAGTTGTGATTGCCAGTCGGAAATACTCCACAGAAGGTCCTCAATAGATGCCAGGTGGGGGCCCGGTGGGATGGCGCAGTGGTCTAAAGCGCCTGCTTGGGGAAGCTTGGGCGGCTTCAGGGACCACGGTTCGATCCCCGGCACCACATGCTGCGCCAGCCCTGCCCTCGGGGCGGGCTGAGCCGGCCATAAAAAATGAGTGAATAAACAAAGGTTCTGAAACAAGAAAAAAAATAATAAAGAAAACTTAAAAAAAAAAAAATAGATGCCAGGTGTTCTTTTTTTGGGTAGACACACAGCTTTAAATCTGAAGAGGATGCCAGGCATGGTGGCACATGCCTGGAATCCCAGCACTCAGGAGGCTGAGGCAGGAGGGTCTGTGCGAGTTCGAGACCAGCCCAGGCTACAAAAGTGAGCTCAAGGCCAGCCTGAACTGCATAGAGAGACCCTGTCTCAAAAAAAAAAAAAAAAGACAAAAAATAAAAATAAATCTGGAGAAGATAAGTCCACAAAAGCAGTTAATTATGCATGGACCAAATAAAATCAATAGGATAATTATAAATCTAGCCAACAAATTTTTATTATGAGCAGCCTATGGTAGTTTTTCATAAAAAAGATAAGGAGAAAGTCCAGGAAATTTTAGAATTTGTCATGACATTAACCTGTCACGTAATCTCTTGAACTATTGAGATATTAACAGAAAGATTAGGAATGTATATACAACAGTTAAATTTTTAATTGCACAAGAACCTCTTTGTGCTTCTGTTAGAATTCTATTGCCATTCGATTTTGGAGAATGCCTTGTCTCATTAATTCTACTTCATTCAGGAGAGAGAGACCAGCCATGCTATTATTTAAGGCCTGCTGAGTTTAGTCAGTCAAGGCCTCAATGTGTTGCATGACATGCTTTAACCCTAGGGAAGTGATAAAGGCAAAAGCCAAATGTTCATACCAGTGAAGCACATCTATGCCTTAGCTGGGACAAGTTTACAGATTCATCAGTCCTTTGGATATTTCTGCCTTGAAACCATGCAAATTCCAGCCAGTTACCTGGAGGTAGCAGTCATCCTTCCTGTCAATCCAGGGGGTAACAGGGGCCGGAAATTGGTTCCCCAAGACCCATGAGTATTGGTAGGGTAATATTGATTAAATGGAGACCAAATAGGTAAGTCATGTAGCAAGTGTACAATGACAAGGACTTTTGTGGAAGCAGTGAAGAGGTTTGGTCCTCCACCCCAAGGCAGTTGACTATCAGTAATAATGAAAGGATAATTAAGCCAGTTTGTTGCAAATTAATCTTCAGCCTCTAAAGTTATTGTGTGCATACATTATTTGGGGGTGTCCATTCAAAGTATTTAGTAGAATTAGGCCAATGAGAATAGGAGTGATTTTTTTTTTTTATTCCAAGCATAAGGGGGCCTTTCTATTAAGTGTCATATAGTAGGAGTTAACCAAAAGCAATCATCCCATATCTGAAAATAGAAGTCTTGATGTCTATGGCTGTTAGCCCTCAAGATAGGACCCTTACTTTTACTTACTAGGGATTCTTCTAGGAGACTTTAATGAGACTTCA
>PVJA010042063.1:0-5000 GCA_004027025.1 Myocastor coypus | reverse complement strand
ACCCAGAAATGCTGTATCTGAGCCCTGTTTTTCATACTCTTCAATATCTTGACCTTATACAAGTTTTCGTGTTTTATTTAATTTTTTCATTTTTATTTTATTTATTTGGTATATTGTCTCACTGTGCAGCTTGAAATCATAGTGATGCTCCTGTCTTAGCCTCCTCAGTCCTAGGATTTCGGGTGTACACCACCACACCTGGTTTTGAGGCTGGCTTGGCATGCCTGGGGTTCCAGGGCTGGCAGAGCATATGGTCCTGGAGATTGAACCTGGATCCTTGCACTTGCCAAGCAAGAGCTTAGACCACCGAGCTTTCTCCCTACCCGCAACTGAATTTCACTCTGTCACATTACCCTGCTTGTTTTTCTCCTGTTATTTACATGAAAATACTTGTTCTACCTTATTGCTTACTTTCCTTGACTAAAATGCTGCCTCCACAAAAATAAATACTTCTCAGTTTTGTTCATCATTCTATCCATGGATTAGTTGCCTTGTGCTAGGAACTAAATTGTTTCTCTATGTATCAGGTTCTTATATTGAAGCCCTAATGCCTAGAGTACTAGCATGTGGAGCTGAGGCATTTGTGGGGTGATTAGGTTTAGAGGAGACACTGATGATATGATTAATGCCCTTGTAAGACACCAGAGAGCTTGCTGCCTCTGTCTTTCCCCACTATGTGGAGATATGCATTTGCAGAATGGCCATGTACAAAGTAGGAATAGAGCCATAAGTTAAGAACCAGAATTATGGCCACCTCAGTCTTCAACCACACAGCCTGCAGAACAGTAAGAGATAAATTTCTGTTACTTAAATCACATAGTTGATGCTATTTTTCTGTATCTGTAATTCATAGAACACATAATGAACATATGCATTTATATTTAATAAATGAGTGGATCTGAGAGTTCAGAATGTCAAATGCTAGACTTGGAAAGAAATATAATATGGGAGGTTTTCAACATTTGCTGTATAAAGCTAAAGTAATGGATGATATTAATTAAGAATGTAGTCTGAGAAGGAATAGCTGGAGGATAGGAGAAAAACCAGCCTATACTACAAAAATGACAGAGTTTCAAAAAGGACAGAATAACTATTAAGAGGCTAAGCACATTACTGTCAGCTGAGTTGTTAATTCATGAACTCTTCTCTGAGCACTTCCTAAATATTCAGATCCTGATTGCTGAAAAGACGCACAAAACATAGCCATAGGATGTAACGGTTCATAATTTAAATCGTAGCAATAAGAATGGGCTCTAAAGATTACCTCGAATCTTAGTAGAGCCATATAGAGAAAACATTTATTCATTCATCTCACAGTTCTTGGGTACGATTGTAAGAAAAGAAAAACATGTCAACACAGATTAATACCCTTGCATCAGGCCAGGTTTTTTTTTTTTATTATTATTATAATGGACAGCATATTGCTTCCAGATTTTTTATTTTACTATATTTTATTTTTATTTTTAAATTTTGCTTCCACAGTTTTTGATGTGCAGATATAATCCCCTCTTGGCAATCCTGGGGCATTGGTTCCTAAATCTCTTGTAGATGCTACACTCTTAAAATGCTACAGTTCCTTGTGTAATATTTCTGTATAACCTACACAATCTCCCCAGGTTATTCACAGTTCTAACTCAAGGTAAATGCCATGGAAATGGCTTCTTACTACATTCCTAGGAAGCAATGACACAAACAAAAGTGTTGCAATTCTTATAGGCCAAACTACACGGTGCACAGTCCTCATAGTTGGTTGAATTATAAATACAAAAGATGGGCTTTACTGTTGTTTTCTGTACAGAAACAGTATATTTCCCTAAAGTTAAGAGGAGAAATGATTCATTGAAATAATGAAGCGTATTAATGCAGAGCCTTTGTAGGAAAATTCAAGGAGAACCAAATTCATTCAAGTTATTTCTGGAGTACTAAAACTTATTTTGCTTTAAACTTCATTTTATAGCAAAACAAAATAAACCATGTAGACTGTTAAGGAAGCTTATAATTAGGGAATAATTGAGCTGGTCAGTGGCATACTGACCAGCAACATTCTGCAATGAGAATAAATTAATTTAAGCTCAAAACATAGTTTCCTTAAAAACAAATCAAAGTATTATCCAAGAGTGCATCCAAAGTCATTAGGCTCTTCTCACCTCCTATCTTACTTGACTTCTGCTAAATATTTAGTGATTTTTGTTCCATTGTGTGGGAAGAGAAAGATATGAGGCAAATGTGCCCTCAGTGTGCTGTATTCTTTACTAAGGCTAGGAAGAAATCTTACATGTTAGAAAGCCTGTAATAGAATACCTGAGAGAAAAGTGTTAACATTTACACTGAGATTGACACTGTCTTAGCTCCAAGGACAATGTCTGGCTCTGAAAGGCCTCTTCAGAGCTTTGCTAAGCCCAGGATCATGAGACTATCAGCAGAATGAGGGCTGGGTGATAAGTCACTGCCCTGTGCCCAGTTCTTCTCCCAACAGTGCCTGTAGACAAAACAAATGGTACGGTGGCATTAAAGTACAGGCTGTAAAAAAATACTGCAGTATGAATTATTTGTCAAGAAATAAAAGATGCATTGTAATTTGCCAAGAAACAAGTTTAATGTGTTTCCTTAAAAAAAAAAAAAAAAAAACTGCTTGCTTGCAAAATATTCAGAAAGTAAATTATCTATTACTATTGCCTGCTTGCTAATTGTCAGTAATAATCCTTTTCCATTACAATGGTGAAGTAGGTCAGCCAATTTTTAGTGCTTATGAAACTTGCAATTTAGAGCAAGGCAGCATATCAGCAAGTTAGGTTTTAATATGATTGAACAAATAGCTTTCCTTTCTGTCTGTTTAACCCTGAACATAGTTCCAGATCTGCTCTAATATCTAAAGTGATTATGCTTAATTTTATTTATATGTTTCTTATACTTAGCTGTAATAGTAATAGTCTAATCTTAATCTCTTTCTTTAATCTTTTAATTAGTATATTTTACTTTTCAGAACAGTTTTACTTTTACAGAAAAATTAAATATCTCTTAGTTCCTTCATATGTGATTTCCCTCACTACTAACCATTTTGGTTTACCTAATTCTTGAGTATTTAATGTTTTGGGACAGGTTTGGAACCTGAGACTATCTCTGTACATTTTTAATAAAGCACTATCCCTCTGCCATATTGTTCTCTGATCTGTCTGGTTTCTTCTCCACTTATGTTGTCCATTTTTCATAGCCCCTGAGGAACTTTAGACTGGCCATTTCAATAATGACCCTAGCAACAGTGGAGAAGTAGACTGGGGCAGAGAAAAGTCTGAGGAAGGACAATCAGTGAGGCAGAATCGATGAAGGACTAAACTAAAGTGATAATAAGTAGGTGTTGTGACTACTCTTCTTTCATTGCTGGGGCAAAATACCTGACACCCAAAATTAAGGAAGGAAAGATTTATTTAGCTCATAGTGGAAGTTTCAGTCCACACTCAGCTGGCTTGAAGGCACATGGGAGAGGGCAGCCATTCCTGGCAGTGGCAAAGAGCAAGAGAGCAAGGGTGAAGTAGTGGCAAGTGTCAACAGAGAGCAAGCCTGTCCCCTTTATGTGGCACTGAGGCTATCTGCTACAGGCTGGGTATAGGACACTTATAATAATCCCAGTAGATCGTGAATTAATCATAATGTCTAGAAGTCTGCCCCATGACTGCATGACGCTTTGAGAAAACATCTAGATGCAAATTATGACAGTAGCTTGGAAAGCAGAAAGGGAGATTTGAGGATGTTTAGAGGTAAATGACACATGGCCTAGTAATGAGTTAGACTCTAGGAGAGGAGTCCCAGATTTCTGGCTTGGGCTATGGGTGCAATCATTAATAGAGATGGGACATTTTCAGAAAGATGAATTAAAGGAGGTAGGAAAAGTTGATTTGCTACACTTAAGGGACCTTTCCAAGTGAAGACAGCCACTTTCAGGTTCAAACAGACAGCTTTGGAAAGATTTCAGGACCAGTGTAAAGGTGTGGGAATTGTGCTGGCTTTGGCATTAGCTATACTAAAGTTTTGTGAGTCATCACTCTGGCAAAAAGCAGAAACATGGATGGATATGGGCAGACCAAGGGAGGTATGTACTTGTAGACAGAAAAGATAAGCTTGCAAGTCAACAAATCTGAGCCTTGCTGGGTTACAAATCAGTGGAGGGGGAAAATAATTGGGTATTAGAATTGGGCATTCTCATTTTAGCCTGTTTTTTCACTCAGCTGAAAGATCTTGATTCAATTATTCTCTCCTGTCTCTGTCTCTGTCTCTGTCTCTGTTCTCTCTCTCTCTCTCTCTCTCTCTCTCTCTCTCTCTCTCTCTCTCTCTTTCTCTCTCTCTCTCTCTCCCTTTCTTTCCCTTACCCAAAAACAATAATGAGATTATCCTGAGGGATCAATGTAAGATATGATAAATGTGAAATAACAGAAAACATACACTAAAAAAGGTAAATATAAAACATTATCTATCTTCTAAAGTCTTCTGTTTTGAAAGTTTTTTTTTTATATATATATTTTTTTATTATTATTTTTTTTCCAATTCTTTTATTGTTTAAATTTAACAATGGTTATATTACATATTTTCATCATCGGATCAGTTTAGATTAATACATATAGGTATATAAGATTGATCAAACAACTAAACATTAACCTTTCTAAATCCACATTACTTTTTTTTTTTTCTTTTCCCCCTTTTTTTCTTTGAAAGTTGACTTATTACATATTGTCCTCACAATCATTCTATAGAGTGCAGTGTGTGGGCATGACCCACCTCCCTATTAATGTTGCATAGAAAAAAGAATGAAAGAAAGAAAAAAAAACAGGAAAGAATATACTTCCGTTTGGACTAAGAGGAAGCAGATACATATACAATCAAAGGTTTTGCAATTGCAGTGTGCCACCAGTGAAGCTTGTGACGTTGGAGGCTATTGAATCTAAGCCTCCTAAAGCTCATCTCACCAATCTAGCTCTGCGTTCCATGCATTGTAATTAAGGATTTTT
>PVJA010042062.1:0-17532 GCA_004027025.1 Myocastor coypus | reverse complement strand
TGAAGTGTGCCAAGCCCTTTCCTCACAGTCAGGATCCTTCTGCGTCCCTTTCTCCCCCAGGAGTTAACAGATGAAGGGGAGGAGGGAAAGAAGATGGCCACTCTGAGGTTCCCTGGAGACAGCGACAGGGTGCAGTAAGGCCCAGCCAGCCTGGGCTCCCTACGGGCAGTATGGCCTTTTCTTTCTGGCCTCATGGAGCGGCTGCCCAAATGCTCTGACCCCATAGTGTTGTTTTTATGCGAGTGCCACTGGGGAGAAATGCGGGAGGAGGTATAGAGGCCCTGGAAGTGTTCCTCTCAGCACGGGAATAGGTGCGGCTCATCAGATCCCGTGGGCACTGTCCCTTCAGAGGCCCCCACCCGCTCCACACACAGGGGAGCCACCCCGTGGGGCTGAGGTGCTTCCAGCCTCTGGTTCCCATGGCCTGTGTGGAGCCCAGCACTCACGCCAACCAGTGCCTGAGGAGGAGACGAGGGATAGGTTTCTGTTTACAACTAACAATTCATCCTCAGGCTCACAGGTGATGACATGTCTAGAAGTTTAGCTAATGGCAGTGTGAACTCCTAGCACAGTGCCCACAGGGCTGCTCAGGGGCCCATCCCCACGCTCCCTCACTCTCTGCCTGGGGCCAGATGCCATCACTTGCTGTCACAGGTGAAGAAGGAAGGTTCAGGGAAGCGTGGCACCTCAGGCTTCCAGACAGGGTAAGGGATGCAGGGGCCTCTCTGCCAGTGGCCGCTGGCGGCGTGACAAGAGTTGTCACAGGACTACCATTTGCCTCAGCATCGTCTAGCTTGTCTTCATTCCACATGCAGCTTCCCAGGCTGCGACGTGCCTGTGAGGTACAAATGAGCAGCTGCAGGTACTCAGGACGCCACCATTCCTCCTCTCCGGGCACTCATAGCAATCTCTGAGGAGGGTGTCTGAAGAGAAGCATGAAGTTCATGTCTTTATTGAAGAACTTTCTAGCACCGTCCTTTCCAGTGTCCTTATCCTTGTGACTTGCATGCGGATATACTGAAGGTAGACAGGATCCGAGCTCCCCTCCTCAGTGGAGGAGGCTTTACAGGCTCAGCAGCTCTCACGTGGTGCAGAGGCGTCTTCCAACTCAGGTGGAGGCCAGCGGACAGCCTGTGGGAGTGCCAGGCTAACGGTCCTCTTGTGGAGGGAAATGAGAGGGACATAAAAAAGTCAGGTCCAAGTGCGGTGACTAATACAGCAAAGTCATCACAGTTTACCTGTGGCTGAGCCTGCAGGAGCAGCTCACGCGTACCCTGTACCATGTCGTAGGGGTCCGTACATTGTGTCAACTTGGCTGAATCGCCTTGTGGATCCCACACCCTGGGCCGTGGGGGCCCCCACTCTGTGGGGTGCGCCCCAAGTGGCATGGCACACAAAGGGTATATAAAGGGGTTGAGGAAGGAGCCGGCGTTCCACTTCCCTGGAGGAACTGCAGCCTTCGCTGTCAGCTTGGACTTGACCTCCTGGCTTCCAGCGCAGACTCTTCCCCTCTGGCCTGGATCCTTCAGCTTTCTGTTGCAGATTCCTCAGCTTCCATCGCAGATTCCTCAGCTCTCTGTCACAGTCTCATCAGCCTTCCATTCCTTCCATTGCAGACCCATCGGCCGACTGAAGAAGACTTGCATGGAGCCCTGCAGTGAGCTCCAGACCTTGGGCTCGATCCTTCAGCCTGCGGTGTGCAGGCGCCCTCTGACACTGTGGCTGACCGTCATAAGCCAACCTTATAGTTTCTTATGCATCTGTCCATCTTGTGTTCTATCTGTTCCTTGTATTCTATCTGTTCCTCTAGTCAGACCCTGGCAGATACACATCATGGTACCAAATGTGCCATACTGTGTCCTTATGCAAGTGTCGCTCCCACCTACTGTGTGCTGACCCTGGTCCCTTCCCATAAACACAGGCTAAAACCCTGAGCAGGACGCCCCCATCTGACAAGCCCACTCTGCTGCTGAGATAACTTTTCCTCTGCTTCCGTAGTTTAAATAAGAGTTCGCTCCACATGGTCCCAGTCTCGACTCCCCCATTTTCTTCAGAGCACCACTAGTCCGTGCTTTGCTGCAGTGAACCCAGGGGCTGGAAGAGAGGTGGAGGGTCCCTGCGGGCCTCTGAGCCCCTCAAGAGACCTTCCCTGCTTGTGGCAGCATGCTCCCAACTCACCCTAGCTGAGACTCATAGAAATGGGGTGATGTGCATTCTCTGCGGGAGCCCTAGAGCCTGAGGCTGCCCCAGGCCTGCTGTGGGTAGCTCCTCGCCCCCTCCTCTCAGACATCCTACTCAGCTTCCCTGTGGGAGTACTCAGTAGCCAGGACACGCAGTGGAGAATGCACGGGTTCTCACAGCACCTGCGGTCACCCACCAGGCTCTTGGGGTGACTGTGCCCCACAGGTAAAGCTACTATTATTCCTTTACACTTAGCACAAGTCACTGAAACTGTATTTCTTGTCCTAGATAATGATTTTCTGTTGCCCTCGGGTCCTAAATTAATTCTGATTGTCATGATGAGTGACAACAGGCCTTCTATTCCTTCTAGGACTAAAACCAGCATTTCATTTTTATTCATTTATTTGTTTTTCATACAGAGTCTACAGGGTCTCACTGCACAGATGGGACTCATAGTGATTCTCCTATTTTCAGCCTCTTGAGGATTGAACCCTTGGCCCCTGTGTCTGCCTGAGCAGGTGGAAAACCAACATTTTAAATAGACATGGCTTTAAAGAGCTGTTCCTCTCAGATTTTGGAGAGCTTATTTGGAATAGGCAATGAATAATTTTCTCCAAATTGATTTAAATCCCTGATTGAGGGCTGGCAAGACAGCTCAGTGGAATAAGCCCAGGGCAGGCTGAGCCAGCCAGAGTTGGGGCATAGTGGTGCATACCTGTAACCCCAGAACTGGGGAGGCTGAAAACAGGAGGACCACTATGACTCTGAGCTGCACAGTGAGGCCCTGCAATAGCCAAATACATTAAAAGATAAATAAAAATAAATCCTTGATTAGCACTCCATTAATAGTGTAAAATATATGCACACCATCTCTACTTCTCCAAAAGCTTCACCTTCTAGCAAATGTTCTTGGACGTGCTTGGAAAGTCCCAAGCGTCCACAGCAGCTCAACACAGGTTGGTCTTCAGTGCATTTTGCTTGCTTAAGGTAAGGCCCTTCCCCTTTTGGCGCTCTGAGCAGCACCATGGTGGTAGGCAGGAGCAAGTGACTTACAAAAGCCAGCAAGAAAGGCGCCAAGAAGAAAGGGGTTGATCCATTTTCTAAAAAAGGCTGGTATGACGTGAAGGCACCCGCTATGTTCAACATAAGAAATATCGGAAAAGCTCTCGTCACCAGGACTCAGGGAACCAAAATTGTATCTGATGGGCTCAGAGGCCATGTGTCTGAAGTGAGCCTTGCTGGTCTGCAGAATGATGAGGTTGCCTTTAGAAATTTCAAGCTAATTACTGAAGATGTTCAGGGCAAAAACTGCCTGACTAACTTCGATGGCATGGACCTCACCTGTGACAAAATGTGCTCCATGGTCAGATAATGGCAGATGGTGATAGAAGCTCATGTGGATGTCAAGACTACCGATGGTTATTTGCTTTGGCTGTTCTGTGTTGGCTTTAGTAAAAAACACAACCATCAGATACAGAAGACCTCTTATGGCCAGCACTAACAGATTGGGAAGAAGATGATGGAAATCGTGATCCAACAGGTACAGACAAATGACGCGGAGGAAGGGGTCAATACGCTGATTCCAGACAGCGTCGGGAGGAGCATAGGAAAGGCCTCCGGACTATCTGCCCTCTCCACGATGTCTTGGTCAGAAAAGTAAAAATGCTGAAGAAGCCCAGGTATGAATTGGGAAAGCTCATGGCGCTTCATGGTGAAGGTGGGAGCTCTGGGAAGGCTACTGGGGATGAGACTGGAGCTAAAGTTGGACGAGCTGGTGGCTGTGAACCACTGGTCCAAGAGTCTGCTTACGATCCAGATTTTTAATAGTGATAAATAAAAGTCTTATTTATGATGGCAAAAAAAGAGATAAGGTCCTTCTGTATCTATTTTTATTATGAATGGATGTTGGATTTTGTTAGTGCTTTTTGTGTCCATTGAGATGATCATGTGACTTTTGTCCTTGCTTTTGTTTATGCGATGTATCACACTCACTGATGCCCGTATCACCGGTCCATCCTCGCCTCCCTGTGATAAAGCCTACTTGGTCATGATGTGTGATCTTCTTGGTACTTTGCTGGGCTCTGTTGGCCCATATCTTGTGAAAGACTTGTGCATCTATGTTCATTAGAGGAACTAGTCTGAATTTTCTTTTTCAACTGGATTTAGGATCGGGGTAGTGCTAACTTCCAGGAATGACTTTTTTATTTCATTAAAGAGTTTAGGGGTGTTGATGTTAATTCTCCCCTGAAGTTCATGTAGTGTTTGACATTAAATCCATCAGCCCCTGGGCTTTTCTTAATTGATAATTTTTTTTTAACTCTATAACATAGGTCTTTGAGTTTAACATCACTGTCTTTCTGAATTGATAATTTTTTTAATTACTGCTTCAGTTTCATTATCTGTCATTGGATTATTCAGGGTTTTTAACTCTTCAGGATCAGTCTTGATAATTCAGTGTATTTAGGAATATCTTTTTCCTTTTGAGTGCCCCGATTTACTGGTGTGCAGGTTTTGATGTAATTGTTAATGGCAGAGTCCATTGTGGCGTCTCCTCTTTCATTTCTGGCTGTGTCAATCTGTACCTTTTCCTCCTTTTTTGGTAATGTTGGCTAAGGGCTTATCTACTTTGTTTATTCTTTCAAAGAACCAGCTCTTTGATTCATTGATTCTTTGTACTGTTATTTAGTCTCCATTTCACTGATTTCTGCTCTGATCTTTATAAATTTCTTCCTTAACTGCCATATTTTCCCCAAATTCTAGAGCACCTAGAAAAGAAATTCTAGAGTAATTTTTCAGAACGATTATAGTATAATCCCTACTGAAAGTGAGCCCCAGTTTTATGCCAGACAGATATGTTTAGTATGTCCATTGCAACACCCAATGGGGATATTGAATTATAAAATAATGTTAACATATAATTAAATATAAATGAATATTATTGGCATTAGCACTTATAATAAATGAAACTATAAATTAAGTATTTGTAAACATCTAAGGGCATATGTTTTGGATGAGAGGGAATTGCTCATGCAAACAGGTGAGCTTGAGCTGTTGCTGGTGACCAGAGGACAGACACGAGCACAGCTAAATCTGTGTCCACTTGATAAGAAACGGTGTGGTCATTTCTGACAGGACTCTTCCTATTTCAGTGTGTCATGTATTGAAATGAGCATACTTAGTTCACTCAGGTGAGATAAAGAAATGTTTTCGAAATTTTGGTGCCGGTAGATTTTCATTGCTTTTGTGTGGACCGTCACTGTGAACGGTCATCAATTTTGTTGCTATTCCTGTCTCCTAAGTGTTCTGTTAACACTTGATTTAATGGCAACTCTGTGAAGCCCAGCCTATAAGAATTGTGAGTCAGGTAAAGCATTCATTATTCTCAGCCCCGTCCACCTTGATCATCAGCTTAGCAATCTCTCCCGCTCCATGACATTCAATGCGTTGCTAGCCAGGGCAGGTGCAATAGTTTTATCGATGTGCTCAATAGCCTTTGACACACCTTTGCCCAGGTAGTGGGTCCTGTCATTGTCATGCAGCTCAAGAGCCTCATAGGTTCCAGCGCAGGCCCCACTGGGCACAGCATCTCGGAAGAGACCTTTGGAGGGGTAGAGGTCAACTTCCACAGTGGGGTTCCCATGAGAGAAAGATCTCTTGGGCATGAATCTTGAGGACAGACATGTTGGATTTCTGGCTGCCAGATCTCATCACCCAGAAAGGTGCTATAGACACCAAGGTGCGCATTAATGTGCCAAGCTGCTCTGTGCACTGCCCGCCCGACTCCCCTCAGGTGAAGCATTAAGAGACAATGTCACCGACAGATGTGCGCCAATGCAGTAGCAGCAGCCCACTTGGACAAGAAGTGCTCGCCGCTGCTGGACATGAGAGGCCAGTGCCAATGGCAGTGCTCGAAACGGAGCTGCGAAAAATGCAGGCCAGAGTTCAGGGCTTGGAGCGCTCTGATGATATTCCAGAAGAAGATGGTATGACTGTATTTGAATAAATGTAGGTTTTTGTACATGAATAAGTATAGATCTTTGCTGAAGAATAAATGTAGATTGTTGTACATGAAAA
Source organism: Myocastor coypus (assembly GCA_004027025.1). Lineage (NCBI taxonomy): Eukaryota > Metazoa > Chordata > Mammalia > Rodentia > Myocastoridae > Myocastor > Myocastor coypus. The sequence goes on along the minus strand of PVJA010042062.1, from coordinate 11,277 downwards.
AATGAGACAGCTGCTGAAACAAAGCTCCATAACATATTTTGGAAGCAAAAAAAGAACCCAAGGTGTGATCTTACTTTCGGGGCAACACAGTAGGTCTGGATTCGGAGGACTCGGAATGCAGGATCGTTCTGGGCCTTTGGGGCGTCCCTTGGGTGTTCACGCGACTCCTCTTTCTGAGGTGGCATTCAGAGCGGCACACTTTCCTAGGGCTTTTTGTGGTGGTGGTTGTGCTCCATGAGCTCTGGCATGGTGTACTGGCATTTATTACTCATTGAGAACTGTCTTATTTCTTCCTTAACTTATTCTGTGACTTAGTGATTACTCAAGAGTGTGCTGTTTAACTTTCCTGCATTTGGATAATTTCTATGGCTTCTTTTGCCACTGGTTTCTAGTTTAGTTGCACTATGAACTGATAAAGTGCACGATAAGATTTCGATTCTTTTGCACTCAGGCATGCTTTCTTCATTGGCTGACATGTGATCTCTTTGGGAGGAAGCTCTGGCTGCTGAGAAGAATCTGTGTGTTGTCAGTGTTGGTGGAGAACTCTGTGTGTATCTGCTAAGGCCCTTCATTTAAGGTTTGGTTAGATTCTGATAGTTCTTTGTTGAGTTTTATTTAGTTGGTCTGTTCATGATAGTAGGATACTGGGTGCCTTGCTGAAGCTGTTTTGATGTTTATCTGATCTTTATGTCTAGTAATGCTTGTTTTATTGAGTTGGGTACACTGTTTTGGTACCTATATGTCTGTAACTGTTATTCCTTCTTATTGAATGGCTCTCTTAAGCAATATGTACTAACCTTAGTTGCTCTTCTGGTCATTTTTTACTTAGTGTCCACTTTTTTTAAAAATAGAATAGCTTCTCCGGCTTATTTATGGGCTCCCATTGAATGGAAATGCTGTTCTTTAACCTTGGAATTTTAGTTTATGAGTTTGTTTGGGGGATTAAGCTGTGTTGTTGGGGGTTAAGTGTGAACTGTTGTTGGATGTTGCTCTTTGGTCATTTTTGTTCATCTATGTGTTTTGATTGGGGAATTGAGACCACTCACATTGATGGGTACAACTGGCTCATATTGACCTGCCTCTGTTTCTATATTACTTTACTGCAAATGATTTCCTTTCTTTTCCTCCTACTTAATTTCTCTTCCTGTTTGGTGCATTCATTCTATGGGTATTATTAGCATTGTGTCTCTAGGATATCCTTGAGAATTTTTTTGCAGTGCTTGCTTAGTCATCCTGATTTCTTTAGGTGCTCTTTACCACGGAAATGTCTTATTTCTCCGTCATTTTGAAAGGGAATTGATATGGTTTGTGTCTAGTTGTACCACAAAGGCATGTGTAGTTATTGGGGTGGGCTTCTAGAGCTTGTGATTAATTCATGATCCAATGCTGGGATTATGGGTGTGAGGGCTGCACACGTAAATGGTCTGAATACATAGAAGGAAGGGAGAGGGGCTTGCTCCTGCGGCGGCGGCGGTGGCCACTGCTCCTTCCTTTGTGCTCTTGCTGGTTTGCTGTTTTCTGCTTCCATGAACTGCTGCCCTCTGCCCTGTGCCACTCTGCCTTGGAGCCAGCTGGATATGGACTGAAACCTCCACTAACTAACTGTGAGCTAAATAAGCCTCTCTTCCTCAATTTTGGGTGTCAGGTATGCGTCCCAGCAATGAGAGAAAAGTAACCGAGACAGTGATTTTCCTGGGTATCAACCTGGGTTGGAAGTTGTTTTCTTTTAGGACTTGAAATAGCTCAGCCAACCTGCCCTTGCATTTACGGTTTGTGCTGAGAAGTCCGCATTCTGATAGTTTTTGTTTATGCATCTTTTGTTCATTATCTAATAGCTTTTAGGATTCTGTTCTTGGGTTTCTGGTATAGTGATGCTTCAGTTGTCAAATGGCTCTCATGTCTAAATTGGCAGGTGGTCTTCACTGTTGATTTTTTGTCCATCAATTTGAATTCTTTCTTTTTAAAATGTATTTAGTACAGGGTCTACAGGGTCTCACTACACAGACTGGACTCATAGTGATCCTCCTGTCTTCAGTCTCCCAAGTGCTGGGAATACAGGTGCACACCACCACGCCCAGTCACAATTGCTGTCTCAGTGCACCCTGGGGCAGGGCTGGCATGGCATGCTGGGGATCAAATCCTGGCTGTTGTGCTCTGCGTAAGCAGGTGCTTTAGTCCACTGAACTATCTGGCCAGACCCCAATTTGAATTATTAAAAAGAAAGAAAAAAGAAAAGGAGAGAGGGAGAGAGAAAGGGAGGGAGGAGGGAGGGAGAGAGAGAGACAGAGACAGAGACAGAGAGACAGAGAGACAGAGGGAGAGAGATTGAGCTTCTTTGCAAGACCTGGCCCATTTGGTGGACTGGAGGATGGGTAGGGATGTCTCTGAACATCTTTCATGCTCAAGTGCTATAAGCACATTCATGCTTTCACTTAATTCTCTAAACCATCTTCTTCAGGTTTCTTCTTCCATCCTTCAGGGAAAGGGACCCTGCCCAGCGCATCCCAGAAAACAGGAAGGCTATGATGAATGGACGGCAAGTCTGAGCTTTGACCCAGAAACTTGCGGAACATATTATATCGTGCTGAGGTGAAGCTAACATACCTTAAATATAACCATATAAAGGAATAGTTCCCAACCCTGTGCAACCACCATCTCTATCGCACTCTAAAACACTTCAGCACCTGAAAACCACGTGCTGTAAGCCCTTCATCTCCCCCAACCCCGCTGGCCCCCAGAGGACTAATCAGCTGGGGAATCACCTTGTAGTCGCTTGTCTGACATGCCTGCTCTTGCACTATGTACAGATGGGGCATCGTTTACTGAGTCTGTCATCTCCAAGGATCATACACCACGCGCGCGCGCACACACACACACACACACACACACACACACATACACACACACCACACCACACTGTATGGCTATTTTTCCATTGCATGGGTATATAAATTTTGTTTGTTCCTTCATATACTGATGCATATTTCGGTTACCATTTTACAGTTGTGAATAAGAAGCTGTTACGGACTTCCATGTACCAGTGCTTATTACTGTTCTGTTGTTCATTCTAGGAGAGAAACTTCTAGGCCATGGGGCGTTTCCACATTCGTGTGTTTTGCTGCTCTCCAGAATCGCTGGACCGTTCTGCAGTCCTACCCGCGGTGCACGAGAGCCTCACCCATCTCCACCCCGGCCAACACTTCCTTTTACTCCTGTCCTCTCACGTCACACGGTCCTCCATCCCTTTGTCATAGCCATTGCAGTGGTAAGATTAACAAGTCCTTTCTTTATTCCATTCTGATGTTATTACTCAAGGTTCAATTGAAAATCAAAAGGAGCCATCACCAACTTCAACTCATACTAAAAAAGTTAAAGATTATTGCATTTACATTTAAAGTTCAAAGAACCAATTATCTGTAATATGGTTTTTTTTTTGTTTTTTGTTTTTTTGAGACAGGGTCTCGCTGTACAGTTCAGGCTGGCCTTCAGCTCAGTTTTGTAGCCCAGGCTGGTCTCAAACTCTCACCGATCCTCCCACCTCAGCCTCCCGAGTGCTGGGATTACAGGCGTGCGCCACCACACCCAGTTTGTAATATATTTTGTTCTAGAAACTTTCGACTCAGTTGCTCATCTCGTCTATTTCTACTCCCAAATCCCACCAGACACAAAAGGAACCTTGCTTACCTACCTTGGTGGCATCCTGGGCCAACCCAGGCCTTCAAGCCTGCCACTCTCCTGTAGGTCCAGGTGTCCTCAGAGCCTCAGCTGTCCACCTGTGTAGCCTAATTAGTGTCTCAAGAAATGGAGTGCAGTGAACGAGGCCCAGGCACAGCTGTGGTCTGTGACTGAAGATCCCAGAAAGCTGGGCCTCCCGGTGATCGATAGCAGCTTCGCCTGTGGGCTCGCTGTTTGTTGCTGCCTCCCTTGCTTGGAATGTTGAGTTAACATCTGTATGAACCTAGTAACAAGGAAAAGGTGGAAGACAGGCGAGTTCAAGCTCATGCTCGTGACCCTGCACGTGGTCCCCCTTTACTAAAGTGATTATGCAGGAGACCACGCTCACTGACCAAAATAAAGCTGAGTTGCTTTGGGGGTTCTGTGCTCAGGGAGGGGCGATCTCAGTAAGTACTCTGAGCTGCCTTCATCGGGTCTTCTCGTCGTTTCTTCCGGCACTGACTCATACCATACAACACACCTGCGGAGACTTCTGACCCTTTCGGCGTCCTGTGCCTTGGAGCGGGTGTCCACCCCAAAGCTGGGCTTCTCCGGGGAGGCCTAGCATTTCTGGGTCTCTCTTCATCCCATTTTCCTGTCCATCTCCACCGCTTGTCTGACCCTTTCAGCCTCACTACTCTTCCCGTGTTTGGTGGCCCCCCACCCTGAAGACGCCCTCACACTTTGTGGCTCACACAGACAGCAGGCACAGGCACCTGCTGCCGACGTCCCGAGCCTGAGGTGCGAGCTATCCCCAGGGGCTGGTGTCGCCACACTGAGCATTTTAGGGCCTTCTTGTGTGTGACCTTCAGACCAGAGGGGTAATGGCCGCTCATGTAGTGGGGCCCTGCGGTCTACAGAAATGCACACACTGACCCGTGGACGCCGTGGAGCGTGTGCTGTGCGCTGAGCCCTCCCTCATCTGCCAAGTGCCATCTGTACGAGGACGCGGGATGAAACCGGGAAGACCGCCTACCCTTGGGGCAGTCTAGCTTGGGGCTGACCTTGGCCCTGGGGGAGCCTCCCAGCGAAGCACCTGGCAGCCTTGTCCAGAGCCAAAAGGGGCCAGGAGCTGGCACGGAGCGACCTGGGGGAGGTGGTGATCCTCCTCCTGAGGGTGTGATGATCTGCCTGGGATGGAGTGGGAAGAGCTCAGGAGTGAGAGGGACAGAAGAGAAGGGTCACCGGCGGAGGAGAGCCCGGCTGGGCTGGGAGCTTCAGGGAGCCGGAGTGGCTGGCATTGCGGAGTGTGAGGAGGAAAGCCCAGCACTCCGGGGCGTGCACCTCATGCTGGTCGGGACTAATGGTGGGTGTTCATGAGTGTCCGAAGCTCCGGCTGTCCTTGGTACCCTCTGTCCTCACAGAGACGGCTCTCGCCAGCCCAGAAAATGCCTGCATCACCTGCAGCTACACGGGGCCTGTGAGGAACCACGGCTGCACAAGGAGGAGCCTCTGCATTCCTGGAAACTAAATGATTCAGGGCACTGTCCAGGGATTCCTGTCCAGTACAATTTTGGAGAGTCTATTAGTAACATGAAGAAAACATGTTCTGTGGAAAGGACTCGACATAGTCCGTGACTCACTCACTGGGTGAGGGCTTCCGGCACCATCTGCAGAGCAAGCCTCCGTCCGTGCTTGCGGTCTGTACTTGGTTCTCTTGACTGACAGAACATGGGCAGCATCCAGCTCAGCACACAGAGCAGGTCCCCACTGGGATCCAAACGCACAGCCAGAACAATGGTCCTGTGTCCCTGCCGGAAGCTGTGGCCCAGCTGAGGAGGACATAGTTGAGCAAGGAAGTCCAAACAGCTTTGGTGACTCGCTCCCTGGACTTCAGGAGCAAGATTTCTGGGAGGCAGATTTCTCGCTGCGGGCATCTCTGGTACTGCAGCTGCAGCTGGGGGTGGAGGGGCGGCGACACCTCGCGCTGCTGCTTGGTGCTGGAAGCCTCGGGACTGCAGAGGCTGAGCTCCATCTCTCTCTAGCTAAGTGACGCCCAGGCGTAGTTCCCGCAGCTTCAGTCCCATGCAGAGGGTGGCACACAGCCCCTAGCACCACGAGTCAGGCCAGGACTTTGTGGCCACAGGGCGTTCTTGCATGGCTTTCTCTCAAATCGACCCGGCCCTAGCTTGCCTGTACCTCCTGGTGAGGGCTCCTGGTGGGTCCATCTCACCGTGTGCAACGATGTCCGAGTCCTTTCCACAGAACAAAACTGCCCTGCTCCCCTCCTTCCTTACCTTGGCTTCTGGGACACTGCCAGCACTGTTAATTAATTAACCACTTTCTGTGATTAATCGTTTTTAACCCAGCACTTCCCAAACTTACTTGCATGACATTTTATTTTTTATCTGCAAAATATACTGACATTCCGTGAAACACACTCTGTAAGACACAGTGGGAGAAATTCTAGTCTATAAATATTGCTGAATTTAACAAGTGTCACTCAACGAGGCTTTCAAAAACAGCTTGACGGGGGTATAATTTAAAGGCTGTGAAGTTTTCCCGTTTAAAGTGAAGAATTCGGGGGCTCCAGCGTCCTTACAGAGTTGCGCACCCACGTCTGTCAGCTACAGCCAACGTTAGGCCCCGCATCACCGGCAGAAAGCCCGGCGCTCCCGAGCAGTTCCCTCCCCTGACCTCGGTGTCTCTGTGGATTTGCCCATTCCGGATATGGGGGGGGGGGGATGAATGGAATCACATCATATGACTTGCTGCCTTCTGCTCGCCCGACGGCCTTGAGGCTTAGACACGCAGCATGTGCTGACACATCATTTCTATTTAGTGCCCGGGGGATATTCATACACACAGAATCATCCCCCCGTGTATAGGAGAGATTGTGCCCAGAACACCCCTCAGACGTGGAAGTCTGCAGACAGATGCTTGGCTTCCTCATAGGTAGCGGAGTAGCATTTGCCTCTTGCCTGCCCGTACTCCCTAAGACGCCTTAAATTATCCCTGGATGGCTCAGAATACTTCATGTGATGCAAATGCTACGGAACAAGTTGTTACACTGTGTTGCTTAGGGACTGACTGACAAGAAAGAAGTCCCTACATACTCAGGAAAAACACAAGGTTTAAAAGCCTATCTTCAGCCCACAGCGGGCGAGTCCCTAGACCCAGACCTGTAGATACGGAGCGCTGGTCACATGTATCTCTTGTTTTGCTCTTGTCTGCTGTCATTTGGTGGACATCTGGCTTGTTTCTATTTTTAGCTACTCTGAGTAGTGCCTAGTTTATTTCCAGAGAAAGAAACAACAAAATATATGTAGACGTGCAAAGATGTGTAGGGTGGGATTCCTTAGGAGGACTGGCCAGAGTCCCTCGGCAGGATCTGCAGAAGGTGACCGGCTGTCCGGGGCTGTGTCTTGGTCCGAGTCCGAAACCTGAAGCCCGGGCCTGATGCTGAGCCACAGCACAGCCTGGCATGGGGTGTGAGTGTCCCAGAGCCGATGGCACCCACGAGGAGTCCTGATATCGCTGGGCAGGAGACGGCGGCCCAGCTCCAGCAGGGACCGTCAGCCTTGCTGGCTCTGGGAGCACAGAAACACCGCAGACAGGCTTTCCGAGCCTTCTGGGCCTCCCTGACTCAGCCCAGTTGCGTCTAGCGCCTCACAATCCTGTGCACGGTTTCCTGTGGAGCAGGGTTTTGCTTCCGTTAGGTCTTCACCTAGAAGCAGAGCTGTGGGTCATACGGCAACTCCATGTTTGCTCTTTGAGGGGCTTCTGCTTCCTTCCCAAAGCAGCTGCAATGTTCCCTTTCCCATCAGCGGTGTCTGAGGGCTCTGACCTCATGGAAACCGGCGACTGTCTCCAATCCGAGGCGCTCTTCCCTGTGGGAGGCGTTGTCTGATTATGGCTTTGGTTTGCTTTGCCTGAACGACTGGCAGTGTTGGGAACCTTTCCGCATGCTTGCTGCTGATTTGCATTTCTTCTTTGGAGAAAATGCTACTCAAATCCTTTGCTCGCGGGGTGTTTGTGTTTGATCTTTTTATCACTGAATTGTGAGAATTGTTTATACATTTCAGACATAAGTTTTAGTTATTTTTCCCCCTCTGTAGGTTTTATTTTCATATCCTTGACATCATCTTTTCAAAAAATGTTCCATCTTGATAAAGCCCAACTTAGCTAATTTTTCTTTTGATATTTGCTCTTTCGTGGTTAGGCCCAAGAATTTCTTGGCCAACTTAAGGTGATGAAGGTTATTCTGGTTTCCCCGTAGAGCTGTGTGGAAGCCGGCCTTCCACCAGGTGGTCGTTTGTTTCAGGCGGGCGTTACACACAGCACTGGGCAGGCCCCGGCTTCCTGCTGCTGCGTGTGCTGTCTGTCAGGTGCTCAGCAGTGCTGGTCCTCCATGCGTCTCCCTTGCTGAGCTGCCCTGGTGCCCCTCAGGAAAGCTCGGTCAGTGCTAAATGTGCAGGAGGAGTGACTCTTCCATCTTTCTGCAGGCCTTCCTCAACCACAGAGGCGCCTGGGTCTGTAGCTCTGCAGCCAGCTGGAAGCGGGAGGTGGGGGTCCCCAGGCCTGCTCTTTCCTCTCAGGAAGGACTTGGTGACTGAGGCCTGGGTCCAATTCTGCTTCATGAGAGCCCCAGCAGCCTATCTTGTTCCCCTTGGGCTTGATCGCAGGGCTCCATCTCTTCACAGAGCACTACGATGGCTCCATGGGACAGCACGTGCCCGCTGGAACCTCATGTACTCTCTGCTGGCTCCTCCCAAGGGCCCTGACATCTGGCAACGGCGCAGAGGGTGAGCTGGCCGGAGGAGGAGGATGTAGACCCCTCTACCCAGTGGACAAAGAGAGACAAAGATACCTCTGGAAACCCAGCGGCTTTGTCTCTCCTGCAAGGCTGCCCAAGACCTCTGATGGTGGGGCTTGGCTGCACAGCTGCATAGCGAGGGTCTAGAGCACCCACCTGGAATCTCAGCGTGACATCCTCAACCCCGCAAGGACGCTGCCCTGAGCTGAGCCTCTAGGCCATGGGTGCTCTGTGCCAGGCAGAATGTGCTGTGCTCATTTTGGACAAGGAGAGGTAGTGTCCCTTGCTGTTCTAGTGATCTAAGGCCATGTGACAAAACAACCTGAAACCTGGTGGCTTAAAGCAGTGACACAGATCCTGCTTGTGAACTGCACTGTAGATGCTCTTGGGCCCTCCATGTCCCACGGTGACGCCACTCATTCCTCGCCCTAGCATGGGCTGGCAGCTTCTCGGGCAGGGGTGGCCGTGGCGTTTTACTCTCAGGTGGATTCAGAGCTCCTGTGTGGCATGTTCCACTCAGGAGGATTTCCAGGATAGAGCCCTTTCCCTCTTACGGCACAATCTCAGAAGTTACAGTGTCAACACCGCCACTCTTGCTGGCACCAAGTCACCAGAGAGGACTGTGGGAGAGCAGGGGATGGGACGCCTGGCTGCCAGAGCTTCCTGTCTTTGGATTCCGGGTGTAGCTTGGCAGTGTAAGAACTCAGGAATATTAACAATTTCAATAAAAAGTGTATATGTAAGAAAAGGAGTTGTAAATTGAAGTGAAGCCTTTCTATCCTCACAATAGCAATGGACCCCAGTGGTGTACGGGGACTCTTTTCCCTTTGGCTTAGGTCTTCCCTATTTTTTTCTTAGTAAGCTTTATAGCCTACAGGGTACAGGTCTTATATTTCTTCTTAAAAATTTGTTTCTTCCATATGTTTTCGCCCTTATTGATGCTTGGCGAACATGATCTTTTTCTTAATTTCATTTGTGGATTTTTCATTATTGGCATATTGGTGTATAGTTTTATTTTTTAATAATGTTTTTGTCTGTATTTGGCACTAAAGTAATGCTGCCCTCACAGAATGAGTTAGGAAGTCTTCCTCCTGCTTTTATCTTCTGAAAACGTCTGTAGCTAAGCGGCATAATTACTTCCTTAAGTATATAATACTCCTTAGCTGGGAGCCCACTGGCACCTGTTTTCTATTTTGGAAGTTCAATAACTATGGATTTAATTTTTTTAAATATGTAAAGTCCTATTCAGATGAAGTATTCCTGTTTGAGTTCTGGCAGACTGTATTTCTCCAAGGATGGTCCATTTTAAATTAACAAATGCCAAGGCATTGAGTTTCTGAAAAATGTTTATTATTGTTTAATGCTTGTGGGATCTGAAGTTATGTCTCTCTTATATTTCTGATATTAGTCATTTATGTTTTCTCTTCCTCCTTAGTGAGTCTCATTAGAGGCATTATCTTAGTTACTTTGGTCATTGCTGAGAAAAAATACCCAACACTCAAGGTTAAAGGAGTGAAGGTTTATTTAGCCCCCAATAAGGCTTTAGTCTATAATTGGTTGGCTCTAAGAAAAGGTGGCACATGGCAGAGGGCAACCGTTCATGGCATCTGAAGAAAGCAGAAGGGACAGAAGAGGCGGGAGGAGACCAGCCTCCCTCTGCCCCTTGCATCGTACGCAGGCTACCTGCCCTAGGGCGGGTGAAGCACTCGCAACCTTCATCCCAGCACCTTAACACAAGCATCGAGCTACACATCGGCCACAAATGCTAGATTCAGCTCCCAAGGCCCACCTAAAAGGGCACGAGGCTGGGTGGGGGTGGGGGGGGCAATGAGACATAAACCAAAACCGGCATACTGATTTTCTTGAGTTTTTGAAAAAAAAAAAAAAAAAAGCTTTGAGTTTATTGATTTCTTTTTTGAGTTTCATTGATTTCTTCTTCAATTTTTATTATTTTATTTGCTCTTTTTACTGTGTATTTGATTTTCTTTTTCTAGTTCCTTAAGGAACACATGATTTCGATTTGCTCACATTTTAAGGCTCTTTTAGTAGACTGCAGCCTAATTTGGTAAATGTTCCCTCCTGCTTCGGGTGAGGGCAGGACGCCCCACCGCTGGAGAAGGACGTGCAGCTGTGGTGCGACTCGTAGGGTGGGCGCCGAGCTGCCGCCCATGCCCCACCTAGCACAGGGTGCCAACGAAATCTGAATTACTGCCATTAAACCTGAACATTGAGGTTTTAGTTTAGAAAAATGACGCATGCATTAATATTTCTTGTCCTAAGAAAAAACAAGTGGAACACACGCCAGGAGCTCGCGGCCACTGGGGCAGCACGGTTGGCCCTGTCCAGCGTCAGCGTCCTCACTGCCTCCCGGCTCCTTGTGGAGCGGGCTTGGAGTCTCCACCTGTGATGCATGGTCCTCGTCCCTGCGATGCCCTCGTCCCTGCGATGTCCTCATGAGCTGGGCCGTCTATTGCTTGGCACATGTACATGAAGGACAATGAGGTCACCTTGGAAATTTAGGCCTTTGTCATTGTGTAATGCTCTTCTTTAACCCTGGCAACGTACCTTGCTGGCGGTGCTGCTCACCTATCAGGAGTGCAGCTGCTCCCACTTAACCTTTCCTGGCACTGACGGGGTGCGCGTTTCTCATCCCTCTGCCTTACAGCGATCTGCAGCTATTTCAAGTGAGTTTCTCTCTTCCTTTCTTTTGATCCAGTGGCACAACTTCTGTTGTAGCTGGTACACTTAGACCACTGATATTTAAGTGACTTTGACATAGTCCAATTCATACCTACCGTATTGTTTTC
>PVJA010042061.1:0-17533 GCA_004027025.1 Myocastor coypus | reverse complement strand
AAAAAAAAAAAAAAAAAAAAAAAAAAAAAAAAAAAAAAAAAAAAAAAAAAAAAAAAAAAAAAAAAAAAAAAAAAAAAAAAAAAAAAAAAAAAAAAAAAAAAAAAAAAAAAAAAAAAAAAAAAAAAAAAAAAAAAAAAAAAAAAAAAAAAAAAAAAAAAAAAAAAAAAAAAAAAAAAAAAAAAAAAAAAAAAAACTCCACGTGACAGAAACTCAGGTAAAAAGCAAGGATAGTCTATTTACAGAAAAACTGAATTTCAAGCCAATACTGATTAAAAGAGACAATATCACAACATCCTTATAAAGCAAACAATCCAAGAGTGAGATATAATAATCATAAATACATATGCACCAAGTACAAATGCATCCAACTATATAAAACAAATATTCATACACATGAAAAATCAAATAAGCACTAATACAATTGTTATGGAGGACCTCAATACCCCACTGTCAAAAATAGATATCACCTAAGCCAAAAATCGATAATGAAATATTAGAACTGAGCCAAACATTTGAAATGTGGAAATCCAGAAGACCATTTATACCTATTTTGAGAATTTGTATCCTAATAGCGACTTAGGGGATGTCTAGAGAACCCACAACATCACAAATTTTCCTCAGCTTCACAATGGATGTTGTCTAGAAGAGACCACACACCAGCTCATAGAACATGCTCAACTAAGTGCAAAAGAATTGAAATAATCTCATGCATATTATTGTTCATAGTGCAACGGAATTGGAAATGAGTGGCAAAAGAAACCTCAACAACTTCATAAATACATGGAAGTTAAATAATCTCCTCCTAAACAACCAATAGTTCACAGATGAAGTTAGTGAAGAAATTAGACAATTAAATAATAATGAAAATAATATAACATACTGGAAGTTTTGTGACACAATGAACTCAGTTGGATGAGGGAAAGTTACAGCGGTGAATGCCTATATAAGGAAAATAGAGTGAGTTCAAATAAGCAAGTTGGAATTGAACCTTTATCTGCTAGAAAAAGAAGAGGAAGTCAAGCTCAACGGTAGTAGAAGGGAGGAGATTATTAAGATCAGAGCATGAATTAATGCAACGGAGACTAAAATCTATAAAGACTCAATGAATCAAAAGGTGGTTTTTTGAGAGATTAAATAAAATTGATAAACCATTGGCTAAACCTCATCAAAAAAGGGAAAGAAAAAGAGTCAAATCCATGCAATTAGGAATGAAAAGGGTGAAATCCCAACCCATCATGTGGAAATCCAGGAGAATGTTTATACCTACTTTGAGAACTTGTATCCTAATAAGATGGAAAATGAAATGGACAAGTTCCTAGATACATATGAATTACAAAGCAGAATCAAGAAGATATAAAAAAATTCCCAATAAGCCAATATCAATCAATTAAATTGAAAATATAATTCAAAACCTACCAACAAAGAAAGCTCAGACACGGACAGATTCACTAGTGAATTCTTTAAGAAATTGAGAGAAAACTGCATACCACTACTTCTCAAACTCTTTAATGAAATTGAAAGGGAAATAGTATTCCCACGTTCATTTCTCAAGCAAGGATTACCAAAACCAGAGAAAGATTCAATTGATAAAGGGCACTACAGTCCAATCTCCCTAACAAACATAGATGCAAAAATCCTCAATAAGACCTGTAATCCCAGCACTCTGGAGGCTGAGGCAGGAGCACTGGTGTGAGTTCGAGACCAGCCTGGGCTACAAAAGTGAGCTCAAGGCCAGCCTGAACTGCATAGTGAGACCCTGTCTCAAAAAGACAAAAAAAGGAAAAATCCTCAATAAGATACTGGCAAACAGAATACAGCCAATCATCATGAAGATTATTCACCATGAACAAATAGATTCATCCCAGGGATACAGTGATGATTCAATGCAGGCAAATCAATAAGTACTATACCATATAAATAGAGCCAAGGACAAAAGCCATGTGATCATCAGAAGATACAGGAAATGCTTTGGGCGAAGTCCAACATCCATTCATGAAACAAACCCTACAGAAAATTGGAATAGATGGTCTTAATCCCAAACTGACAAAATCTGTCTATGACAAAGCAACAGCTAAAATCATACTAAGTGCACAAAACCAGAAATCTTTCACTCTAAAATCAGGAACAAGACAAGACCTTCCACTATCTCCACTCTCATTCAATATAGGTCTGGAAATATTAGCTGAAGCAATTATAGAAGAGAGAAAAGAATAACTATAGGAAAGGAAGAACTTAAGTTGTCATTATCTGAAGATGACATGATAATTTACATAAATGACCTCAAAAACTTCACCAAAGGACTTCTAGATTTAATAACAAAATTCAGTAGTATAGCTGGAAACAAAGTCAACACTCAAAAATCAATAACAGAGAGAAACTAGGAAATCAAAACCTTTCAGAATAAATAAAATGAAATAACTGGGAATCAATGTAATGTAATGAAGTAAAAGACCTCTATGTTTAAACAGTAGTACTCTGAAAAAGAAGGTTGAAGAGGACATCAGAAAATGGAAATATATTCCTTGCTCTTGAGTAGAAAGAACCAATGTAATTAAAATGATACACTTCCAAAAAGGCACTGAGGCAGATTTAATGGGATCCTGAGAAAAATTCCTAGAGAATTAGCTCACAGAATTAGAGAAAACAATCTTAAAATTCATTTGGAACCAGAAGAGACCTTGAATACCAGAGGCAATTGTAATGGTTTATGTAATGGGTATTAAAATCTGCAGGCTAAGGCAATACTACACATGGCTAACCAGAGAATTTAAAAAATTAGAAGGAAAGGGCTGGGGAGGTAGCTCAGTAGAATGAGTGCTTGCCTGGCAAGAGCAAGGTCCTGAGATCAATCCTAGCACAAAAAAAAAAAAAAAAGAAGGGCAGACCTAAAGAGAATACCCATAATGCATAGCAAACATGGAAGAGGAGTTGTCATATATAGGAGAATGATTTAGCAATGCATGTGGTTCTTAACATGTGTGGTAAATCTATATTTTAAAAAACATAAGAATATCAATATTAGACTTAGGATGTAGTTACCTGTGGGATGGAGTGGGCATTGGGCCAGATCAGACATGCAGTGCTTCAGAGATACTGGTGACATTCTTTCCTTAAGTTGGGTAGTAAGTTCCAAAGCACTACATTTTATTGATTTTTATGGCTTAAAATATAAACTCTTTGGTAATGTCAATATTAATTAAAAACAGTTTGAAAGTGACCTGGAAGGGATAAACTTTACATTGTTAGTTGTGAATTTTACATTGTGTTTGAGTCATACAGCCATAGCGGATTTAATTTACCATCTTCTCTGCTACTTTCAAATGTCCCTTCAAAAGACTATTAAACTTACCATAAAATAATAATAATTTAATAAACATTATTTTTACAAGAATGAAGTATATTTTTTCCAAAATAATAAATGTATTTTCATAAAAGAGTAACCTCAAATCACCCTTTTAGGTAGGCTCTTCTTTTTTATTTAAAGATAAGCAGACAAATTTTTAAAAATGCTATATGATAAAGTGGCAAGGTTCTTTGCAGTTCTACTTTTTTTTCTGGCTTCTGATTATTTAAGGAAGCCTCTTAAATACTCTTCGGAACTTACACAGGTTCTTAAGCTGAATTGCTCCCATTTCTTAATTATATTTAAAAAGAAATTAGTTAGAGATCTGGGACTGGTATAATTATAATAACACTGCTGAGATTTAAACTTCTTTCAGATGCAGTGTATGGCAGAGAACATTGGTTTGACTTTGACTTGCTGTGCTGTAGGCAGAGTCACAGTGAGGCCTGTAGCAGGGAGGGTACTGAGGCAGGGAGGGTACTGAGGCAGGGAGGGTGCTGGGGCAGGGAGGGTGCTGGGGCAGGGAGGGTGCTCAGAGAACTTGCTCAGCCTCTGAAGCATGTTTGCTAATGTCCAAACAAGAAAAAAAAATGTTTATTTAGAGTCCCAACTTTGAGCTGTTATAAAATTACAATTTACAAAAGTGTTTAAGAGAAATAAAAACTTCAAAATACGTTGAAATTTGCTTCAGTTTTTCTGCCACAAAAATATAAGACAATTTGTATCTGAAACTGATAGCTGAACAGGAATTTTTACTTAAGGTCATGAGTATTTTGCTTCTAGCGGTACTGAGGTGTAAGTCATAGAGAAAGACACGTGCCCATGTTAAAGCATGTAAACAAATACACACGCAGTCTAAAGCACGTGAACAAATACACACAGCCGTGTCGCCATAAATCCATGAACATATACATAACATCTCCATCAGCTAAGAACCTCCCCTTGTGTTTCTGTCCCGGTACATCTTGAATCTACGAAACAACACTCTGGCTTTCCGTTACCATGGATTAGACCATTCTTCTAGAATCATAACACACCCTCTTCTGTCTGGTTTCTTTCATTGAGCATGATGCTTTAAGTGTTATGTTTGTTTGTTTGTTTATTTATTTATTTATTTATTTTTGAGACAGGATCTCACTATGCAGTTCAGGCTGGCCTTGAGCTCACTTTGGTAGCCCAGGCTGGTCTCAAACTCACACAGATCCTCCTGCCTCAGCCTCCCAGGTGCTGGGATTACAGGTGTGAGGCACCACGCCCAGCTTTTTAAACGTTATGTTTAAATAACAGAATTCCTGTTATTCTTGATTGCCTGAACTGAGTCCAGTTTTCAGTTATTACATATGAAGCTACTGTGACCATTTTTGGTATAAGACTTTGGTGAACATTTTATTACTTTTGGGAGATAGTTCAGCCACTTAAGCATCTGCCTGGCAAGCACAAGGTTCCAGGTTCGATCCCTGATACTAGAAAAAAAAAAATTTTTTTTTGTATTAAATACTCAGGTGTGGTGTAGATGCATCATGGAGTAACACATTTAGCTATTCCTAAAAACTGCTGAAGATCTCTCTAAAGTACTCGTACCATTCCATACTCCCACCATCACTGTTGGAGAGTTTTGGCGGTCCACTCTTTGGCAGAATTTTGTAGCTAGACTCTCATTTTATTCATTTTAGGGGCTCGGATTTTCTCTTCTTTAATCTTCTTGTCCTCTCTTCAAGTGCAGGCAGTCTAGTCTCATAAAACAAATTGGGGAACATTCTCTCTTGTTTATTTTTTTATCTGAAACTATATGTCTTTTATACAAGACATCATGCAATGGAAAGAAACTATTAAAAAGAAAAGAGAAACAGATGAAAGGAAAAAGGATTTTATATATAATTTATATTATATATTATCACATATATGATGATTAATGTAGCTATCCTACTAATTTCTCCTAGTTTTTTGGGGGGCTGGCTCGAGCTACCGTTAAGGGTGGGTATAGTGATCAGATTGCTATCCCCTACCTTACTAGAATTGCCTGCACAACAGCTTAATCCACTGAGCTAACCTAAGAGCCCTCCAATGTATTTATCTATTTGGCAGTACTGGGGATCAAACTTGATACCTAGTGCTTGCCAGGCAGGCGCTTAGGCCACTGAGCTATCCTCCCAGCCCCTCTTCTAGTTCATTGCAAAGAAAGATTTGTGCTAATTCTTTGGTCAATTTTCATGCCTGTACCTCATATTCTGAGCAGCTACCTTGAATATAATAATATACACTGTATTAACCATTGTTACTCTTTATTATGTTTTGAAATGTTTTTATTTTCTCTTTAAAATAAAGTGCAGCCGGGCGTGGTGGCTCACGACTGTAATCCCAGCACTCGGGAGGCTGAGGCAGGAGGATTGGTGCAAGTTCAAGACCAGCCTGGGCTACAAAAGTGAGCTCCAGGCCAGCCTCAACTGCATAGCGAGACCCTGTCTCAAAAAGACAAAAAATAAATAAATAAATAAATAAATAAATAAAATAAAATAAAGTGCAAAGTATCTCTGTCGCTTACTTTCCTTACCACAGATATGTGAACCTGACACCTAACTTGAAGTTGCACAGGTTTATTCAGGCTCACGTTTTAGAAGTTCCAGTTGGTGCTTTGGAGGCTCAAATATAGGAGACAGCGTGAGGAAGGGTGTGGGTGGAGGAAAGATGAGGACGGAACGGCAGCCAGGAGGTAAAGAAAGGAGCCAGTCCAACTAGAGACCACCTCCAAACAAACAGCCAGCTATATGATCCCATGACCCAGGCACCTTCCAAAAGGTTTGCCTGAGTACACATGAAGCGTAGGGGGCATTCTTGATCCAAACCCTAGCCCTATAGAGCTATACCCTGTTTTAAAGGATGGCTTTTTTTTTTGTATATTTGTATCTATATTATATCCATATGCAGATCACATCTGTCATAGAGAATTTGTACCAGCAGATGATACAATTTGATTTCTTTTTTTCCTTTTATTTTACCTGTCATATTCTTTTTTGTACTATGTATACATTTAAAATATGTCAATTCAGGGCCCGGCAGGACAGCTCAGTGGTCTGAAGTGCCTGCTTGGGAAAGCTTGGGCAGCTGCAGGGACCACGGTTTGATCCCCGGCGCCACATGCTGGTCAGCCCTGCCCTCGGGGCAGGCTAAGCCGGCCATGGAAATAAACAAAAGTTCTGAAACAAGAAAAAAAAAAAAAAAAAAAAACTGGCCAATTCACTGAAGTTTAATTTGTTGGCATGAAATTGCTTATAACACTTTAATAGCTAGAGATTTCATAATGATATCCTATTATTTTCAGTGTTAGCAATTTGGGCTTCCTTTTGACTATATTTGACATTTATCAGCTTTATTAATCTTTTTAAAGAATTCATTTCAAAATTATTCATTGCTTGTCTTCTCAATTTCCTATTTTACTGATTTCAGTATTGTTGGGAGGCGCAGGAAGCTAGCAATTTGATCAAGTGTGTGTAGGTGGGACTGGGCCTCAGTGCCTAAAGCAAACAAGCTCCCCGAGTCCTGAGAAAAACATCCTGTGTGATTCAGGTCAGCTATCAGTCGCTAGGCAACCTTGTGTCATGGGATACAAACTTTGCAAAAGTATAAATAAAGGATCATTTTCATGTGTGTGGAGTTAAGTCTTGCCCATCAGGCAGACTAGCAACCACCTAGCCCAGCTTTTAGTCTTCTTGTTTATACTTCTTCCTATGGCCGTACCTCCCTGGGTAGAAGCATTTTCAGTAAGACCAATGAATCCCTACACAGTATTTTACTAATATTGGATTAAATGACGGGTTGTTCTAGCTGCTACTATATTTCTTTCTTCTCCCCCCTCTTCTTTTTTATTATTGCTGGAATTATATCCAGAGCCTCATTTTTTTCTATACAAGCACTTTCCCCTGAGTCACATCTCAGGCCTGTTCTAACTCCTTAGATGGCAAATACAGGCCACTTAATGTACAGCCTTCCCTAGTGTTTCTGATACTGTATCTCGGGTTTTTTCCACACATGCTCTTTTTTTTTTTCTTGTTAGTTCCTTTGACACATTTACTGCAGATATTTGAAATTGTCTGATACTCTGACTAACCTTTCTGCCATCTTCAGTTCTTTCTCAGGTGATAGGTGACTGACTATTCCTTCTTTGATAATGGGATACACTGTCCTGTTTCTTTATCTCATCTTTATTGAATCCTAATAAGCTCAACCAGTTTTCTTTTCCCTGTGTCTGGGGCATCTTCTTCCTCTTCCAGCTGTTCTCCAATGATACAACCAGTGGATTCATTAGTTGTTGGGTTTTTTTTTTTTTATTGTCAATTTTTTTTTATTTTTAAACCAATACTGGGAATTTTTAGTTATTGACTTGTTAGGGTAGAAGTGATGTTCCCCCCTAATTTTGTCTACCATATACACCTTATGTGGAAGCAAAATGACCAGTATGCATAGCTAAACAATTTAAGAGTGTCTCTTCTAAATGCCTGTCCAATGTTAAATTCTTCAGATAAGAATTTTTACCCCTGTCTCCAGGCAAGACAATGATTACAATAACTTAGATCTGACTCCAGGGGTCCGTACTGTTTTCTTGATGATGTTACTTTCAGTATAATAGAAGCTTCATGAGATTATGTCCAGTGTAGGTGGCCCTTACACTAAGCAGGGTCCTCAGCTGTGACTCCTTTCCCTCCTCAATCCTCTCCACTCCTCACCCTGCTGCCTAAGGTCCTTTATCTTTCCCGGTCCACTCCACACCTACAGCTTCTGGCTCTGGAGCCCCCAATGATGCCCTGAAACACAGTTGACAAGTATTTTCATGATCTGCACAGCCCCTCCACTGTAGATAACAAAATGTGCATTTCATTTTTATCCAACTACTCTCTACTCCAAGCTCTACTGTTTAGTAGCAAAGAAAAGTTGATTTAGCCCATCTGAGGTAAACGCAGAGAGATCATAATTTTGTTTCTTCCTCTGATCTCTTCTAGACTGAAAGTCTCATTCCTGTTCGCCACGGGTCCATCTTGAACATCCTGGCTTCCACTATTCTACACTGATGTCTGAGATTTTGTCTCACCTTTAACTGTGGGTTCCAACCTGCATTTACTGCTGTGGTTTCTTCTTTTCTCCTTTAGCACAACACCACAAGTCCACAGGTTCTTAGTGTAATAGTCACTGAAAATGCTTTTGGCTACTTCCATCTCCAAGAGAAGAACTTGAATCTTGCAAGGAATATATGAGGCTTCCTATGAGGTTTTTTTGCATATTCACTGCAGTATTCAGAAAGTTCTAGCGCACTTTACTGCTATGGTGATGCAAAATATTCTCCAGGGCTTGACACTTTCCCAGCAACCAAGACAGATGCCAAAGCATATGATTCCTTAATTGTTGTATGTTATGAGTTGGTGCCGAAAGAAACGATGAGAAGACCCGATGAAGGTAGCTCAGTGGACTCACTGAGATTCGTCCCTCAGTGAGCAAAGAAGCCCCAAAGCAACTCAGCTTCATTTTGGGCTAGTGAACACGATCTCGTGTATAATCACTTTAGTAAAGGAGGACTATGTGCCTAGTCACAAAAGTGACCACTATCTCTATTGACTTCTACCCTTTCCTTATTACTAGGTTCACACAGATGTTAATTGTTAACATTCCAAGCAAGGGAGGAAGCAACAAACAGGGAGCCCACAGGTGAAGCTGCTGTCTATCACCTGGAGTCCCAGCTTTCCGGGATTCCCCTATTCCAGCTTTCTGGGACTTTTTTAGTAACAGACCACAGCTGTCCCTTGGCTTTGTTTATTGCACTGTGTTTCTTGAGATGCTAATTAGGCTACACTTAATTCCAATAACTGCAAGCTTCTATGAACACTTTCATCTTCCCTTGAAGTTCAGATAAATTTTATTTTAGCTGGGAATTATGCACACTGATTTTACCTCTTCACATATTTTTTCAAAGATCTCTACTCATTAACCACAGCTTTTGAAACTCACAAGCAAATGCTTGACATGTTTGTTCTTTGGTTCTACTGGATCAACTCCCATTGAGAAAAACAGGGATGCCTGTTTAACAACCTAATGAAACAATACACCAGGTAAAGACAACAATGAGGAAAAGATGAAAGACAAACATCGTTGTTCATATTTCAAAACATCCACCATATTAACTTGTCTACTCTCTTCAAGTGAAAGTGCTTGGGAGAAAAGTAAAAAAAATAAAAAAATAGAGGTAACATTCTGTGGAATATTGCTAGGAACCATTGAAAGACGAAGTTACAGATTCCCTATCAGTAGTGTACATTCGGCTTGGTTTCCTCTTGTGGCCACATAATCATACATCATTCTTCTCTGTCTTGTACGTGTGATTGGTAGCACACATCGGAGGAACAGTGAGTGACCAAGGGAGGAGTAGGGTCTACGGTAGGAGCAACATGGCTGATGATATAGGATTCCCCTGAAAATGCAGATGTAAAACACGTCTCAGAGAGGTAAGATTATAAAAGTTGATGGCTACTTCCCACACTACAAAGAGATCCATGCCTATTTTTTCCTGAGCGTTCTTCTTCATGTTTTATTTGTAGCATATGGTAAAATCAGAGGATCCAGTGGGAGTCAAGAGACCAAAAAGAAGTGCTGTTTGCCCAAATAGAAAAGAGATGTCATCCGGGTGTGGTGGTGCACGCCTGTAATCCCAGCACTTGGGAGGCTGAGGCAGGAGGACTGGTGAGAGTTCAAGGCCAGCCTGGGCTACAAAACTGAGCTCAAGGCCAGCCTGAACTGTACAGCGAGACCCTGTCTCAAAAAAAAAAAAAAAAAAAAAAAAAAAAAAAAAGAGAGATGTCATTCAAAGTTTTAATAATGACTCAACATTTTAAATTATATTGTTATAAACTAATGTATCTATGGCAGTATGCTCCTTAAAAATTGTACATAAATTATATTTCTCTAATGATATTTACTATATTTATTATACCTATTACACTGGTTATTATAAAATTAATATTTCTGGGGCAAGAAATATACTCTTTAAAAATTAGTGCATGTGCTAAAGTACAGTTTCGACTGTTATTTTCTAAACAGAAGCAATGATCACCATGATTTGGAAGAGGACCATCACATGACAGAAGGTTCGACCTGTGGTTTTCAAACAGGTTGCTATATGAACCAAAATAAAATTTTAAGAAACCGACAATGACAAAAACAATGTTTTCAAATTTTTGAGGCCTGGCCTCACTGCGTCCTCTGGAAACTCATTCGACTGAGCAGTCAGGCCTGGCATGCCCAATTTGGTAAGCTACTGCAGAACTCCCTGCAGAGAGACTAGAGACGAGACCACCCCGCTGATCCAGGAGCAGAACATCTTGCCACAGTGGCACAGCAGGTTTGCCTCCAAGAGTTGAAGTAGGAAGAAGTGGAGCTCAACAGCCAGACCCAAGCTACGACCACCTGGACAACTTTGAACTTGGTAGATCTGGACCTGGTGCTAAGATAAGAACTCTACCAAAGCTCTACGCCGAAGGTCACAAGGCAGGGCTGTACAAAATGATAAAGAGAAGAAGTAAAATGCTCCCTCAGGCCACCAGCCCACACAGAACAAATACAGGAGACAATACCATAGAAGAAATAATAGCATCCGAAGTAAAGAAACAACTGCAGAATGGCATAGAGGAAATCAAATAAAAAATAATATCTGACATAAAAAAAGAAATAATGATAATGAAAGAGGTACGAAGTACTTCTAAGAAGACACTAATAAAAAATAGAGAATAGAAAAATGATAGACTCCTTGAATTAGCAATATAGGAAAGTAATAGAATGTACGAAGAAGATTGCAAGTGCTATAAAGGAACTTAAAACCTCAATCATAAGCTGGCAAAACCATTTCAATGAAAGTGAAAATAGACTTTCAGACCTTAAAGACACCATTGCAGCTAGTGAAGAGGTAAGAAAAGATCTCTTAAAAATAACAAAGATGCAAGAAAAAATAATTCAACATCTGAAGTTGATGCAAAGATGAACAATGTAAGACTAATAGGCATCAATGAAAAAGGGGTCAATACAAATGATATAAAAAGAATATGGGCAGAAATAATAGCAGAAAATTTCCCTAAGAAGGGAAAACAATTTGACATTCAGTAATTGAATCATACAGAACTCCAAATAACATAAACCCAATGAAAACTACACCCAGACAAAGAATAATCAAGATCCCAGAAATTCAGCACAGAACAGTATACTAAAAGCCACTAGAGAAAAGAAACAGATCACGTTTAAAGGAAAACAGAGTAATGGCAGATTTCTCTTTACAAACCATCAAGTCAAGAAGAGCATGGAGCAAAGTACTTCAAGTCTTGCAAGAAAACAAATTCTAGCCCAGGCTGCTATACCCTGAAAAACTCTCTTTCAAGTTCAGTGGAGAAGTGAAATACTTCCAGGACAAAGAGCAACTAAAGAATTTCCTGATGATAAAGCCGACCCTGCACAGTTTACTAAAAGATATTCTAGAGAGGGATCAAAATGACCACAACTCTCTGAAGGAGAATGGAAAGAAACCACCAGTATGGCAAATAATTAAACACAAGAGAAAAAAGAGGTATACAAAAGCAGTCTGTCAACTATTGTTTTGTGTACAGCCGCAGAATATGCCCATCAGCATATTCTACAAATGGACTTCTCCTGCATCCTGTGGGTCATGATTCTGCCTGGTTCTATAGGGTGGATATCAGGGAAATAGCAATATCTCATTCCCACAAGTGACACCTGGCCACCAGTAAGCATCATGGACTGTGTCCATGTACATGACCTACTAGAACTTTGTGCGACAACCTATCCCCAAACTGTTAGAAATTCTGGTTATATATTTGCCATTCCAGTACTTACATTATGTTTTATTCTTAGTAATTCTTTACTATCATGGAAACTTTTTCTTTGTATGTATTAACCTATTCCAATACTATGTGAGTACTCAGAATTGATTACAGATTCATACATATAACACACAACATTCTGGCCTCTAAGTTGGACTCATGAGTTGATTTGAATTTTGGAATGCCATGTAGAAACATTTAATTTTAATTAATATTTAATTTATGAATATTATTTATGCTTTTTGTCTTATGATTCATACTGTATCTGACTTACAATGTACCTATAAGACATGGTATATTTTCTCCTAGTATAAGAAACTTTAAAAAGAATATATATGCATATATTCTTTTAGAACTTTGTTCTAAAAGAATACACACACACAAAAGAGTTAGGATATACAGCTACTTTGTCTTAGTTCATTGAGAATAAAAGTTTGTACTAATGTTGTTTGGACAAGATGAAAAATAAAATAAAAAAATAAAATAAAAATAAAATAAAATAAAAAAATAATTTTTATCATTGGTAAACTTAAATATTAGAGTTTTGTGCTCTAACACTGAATGCTTAGGAATAAAAATTAAAACAAGAAGTCTCTGAGTTATTTTAAAAATTAATCAGATGTATTGTGACAATTGGGATTTATACTCAGGTCTGTTGTGTAAGTTCAGAGGTCACTGTTGCATCAGTTAGCTGTTCTTGTGCAGCAAACTACGCAAAAACTGATGCTCTATTAGGGCAACATTTCTGAGGGATGGCTCGGTGGTCCTACTGGCAGCGTGGTCCTTTTGGTCTGTACCAGACAGTTCAGAATTCATTCACATCTGGGACTGGGCAGGCTGATGTTCTAGTGCAGACTCACATGAGGGCAGCTGGCTCAGTGGTGGCTGTAGGGAAGGCTACCATCCTTGTCACCCAGGCAGGTAGCCTGGGTTCTTTCCTTTTGGTAGTGTCAAAGAATGGCCAGTCCTCTGACGGGTAAGAGATATGTAAACTTGTATGTCATGGCTTGTAGTGTTCCACTGGTCAAAGCAAGTCACAGCCCCAGGTTCAAACCATTTACAGAGGTGTAAATAATGTATTCCCATTGTAAAAAGAGTACAATTCTGTATAGTTCAGATAAAAACTCAGATTCAGTGTTGGGTGTCTCTTTTGATTACCAGAGTAAAGTTAATAGTCTACCTCTTGATATTTAAGGGACAAACATAGAAAAATAAATATTTGTGGATGTGTTATAATCTCCCACTTGTGTTTTTTTTCTTTAGATGTTTAACAAGGAGCAATTATTCTACTTTATTTAAGATAGAAAGTATCTATTCTGACTAGATTATGCTTGCTTTTCACCGTACAGTGAGCATTTCTTTAGGGCTTCTTATTCAGTATTCATAATTCGGTTCATCCATCATGTTGAACATAGCTGTGGTTTTATCATATTTTATTTCTGTGGTGGTCCACTGTATGAATATAATAAAGATTTGAACCTTTGTATTGTTTCCAACTTCTTGCCACTCAGAATAATCCTACTCTGAGCATTCTTGGACCTATCTTTTGGTCACATGCGCACACACTTTTGTAGAATCTATACTGAACGGTGGAATTATGGCATCACAGGAAAACACATACTCAAATTTAGCTAATACTTCAAATAACTTAATCATATTTTCATACATACATTTCCTCTTCATTTTGGTGTCCTAGGCATTATGCTAATCATGCAGGCTTGCTTTCTGCTGCTTTATCAGAAAGCACTGACATTTGAACTCTCATTGGATTGATCTAATATTTAAAATTGAATACTGTTGAAAATTCCAGATTTGTTTCATCATCCTGACAATGACTATAGATTTAAATCTGGCCAAAGAAATATAGATCTTAGGGCAGGCCAGCTATCTCAGCAGACTAAAGAACCTACTTAAGTGCAGGGACAGGAGTTTGATCACCTCCATGCCAAAGAAATATAGATCGTAGGGCAGGCCAGGTATCTAAAGAACCTACTTAGACAGGTGCAGGGAGGGGAGTTTGATCACTGGTGTACCCCAGGGGTGTGCTGAGGTGCTTGAGACTAAACCTGGCAGTATGTTCCTGTAATCCCAGTGCTTGGGACACTGAAGATGGGACAATCACTGTGCATCCGATCTGTGTAGTGAGATCCTGTACTAAATACATTTAAAAAAAAAAATACAGACCTTCAACCTGCAAGTCATTAGCACTCGATGGCTCTTTCCAGCCCTACCTTTCCCTCCCATCACTACACCAACACTTGCCATTGGCCCCAGTGAACTATGCCAGTGGCCAGCTGTGAACAGGATCACCTGTATTACTGTGGCAGCATCTTTCATGGGCTACGTGATTTTCCTCTTCTCTTTTGCTGCTATTGGTAACTACCCATTAGTGTTGTTTTCTTTTCTCAACATTTAAGAACCTGAGCAAAATTATCCTCAGAACTTGAGAAATGGCTGCAATGTTTACTTTTCATGTTTTCTCTCTGTATTTCAAGGAAGCATCTCTGCATGCAATTATCCATAATGAGATTTTTCAGACTATATTCATATTGTGAAAGACTGAAGACATTTGCTATTGTAATGACTGGGAGACTACATTAGCTGTTCTGGCTGTGTGCTCAAGTATCTTTGTGGCTTAAAGGAGGTCTGAAATTTTTCAAAATGGCTGGCTCATTCCACGATTAACATTAACCCAGGGCTGGGAAGATAGCTTGGCAGCTTATGTGCCTGCCTGGCAAACACAAGGTCCTGAGTTTAACCCCTGGTATCACCCTTCCCCCACCCAAAAAAAAACCCATTAATCTAATTATTATTTGTGAATTGAATTCTGGCATTTGTGCAGTACCTTTCAAAGCCAAGAGTGCTGTAGCAAACAGAGGCTCTGTGTAATTATGAAAAGAACACTGAATTCTAATAATTTAGTTAACCCCATGTGAAGTCACTTATAGGTCCTTTGTTGTATTCTGCTGTCATTTATATTTTCTATATTTATTTCCATTTACAGATAAAATGAAGTGCTAAAGCAAAAGTAAAATATGAACAGTTGTCCATACCACCCATGATTTCAACGTATTTGTTAGCAGATGAATTAATGTGAAAGCTTTTAGTGCAATTGGTTAAAATCCACAGCAGAATAGCTTGAGTAGAAAAGGGACGCACTGGCCTCTAAGCCGGGCTCAGATGTAATTGAGTTCAGGCCAGACAGCATTACTGGGACTCCCCTCCATCTGGTCCAGCTGCCTTTTGACCGCACTGATCCTTTCCTGCCACAAACCAGCTTTTCCCATTGGGTAGTGGGAACACCTACTCAGCTCTGCTCCCATACTGGGTACCCTGAGATAGGAACCTAGGCTTCATAGCCTACACTGAAAGCTACTAGGGAGGGCCTCAGAACAGCTCAGGTAAGGACACCCTCACTTCTTGACCAAATGCAGTGTGCAGGGGGGTGGGGTGCTGCGTATGCGATGCTAGAGTTCCAATAGTGGTACGCTTACCAGAGTCAGCTGCTCAGGGAGAAGAGTACTCAGCAGAGCAAAAAGGCACATGCGCAGTACAGGCCTCATACGGACTGGTTACACAAAATAGCTTTAGGGTGGGAGGTCTCTACTTAAGGAAAGCGGTGCTGTGTGAAGAACCCTACTCACTAGGACTTTGGATTCATACTGAAGATGCTCACTCCAGACTGCTCATTTAATTCACAAGATTCGGTTTCATTTGCTAAACCTCTTGTGTGTGTCCAGCCTTATATGACATTACTGATTAAGTGGTGTGGCAGAGAGAATTAAAATGCAGGCTGTGGACTTTGGGTGATGGTGTGTCGATGTATGTGTATTTATTGTAAAATGTACAAGTTGATAGGGGACAGAAGTCTCCATCTGCAGGGAGAAGTTTGTGCCTTGTGTTCAATTTTGCTGTGCACCTTAAATTGTTTTAAAAAATAAAGGCTAGGGGTCAGGGAGATAGTTTCGTGGCACAAGTACCTGTCTGGCAAGTGCAACGTTGTAAGTTCAAACCCCAGTCCCACCAAAAATAAAATAAAAAAATAAAATAAAATAAAAAATAAATGCATGAGGCTTTCAGGGGACATTCCAGATTAAAATTGTAACAGGCATCTAGCAGGTAAGGCTGGTGACGCTGCTAACCATCCTATTGTGTACATGACAGCCCTAAGTTCACAGAGATTGAGCTGGTTCAACCTGTCAAGTGTTGAGGTCAGCAGTTCTGGTCTATGCAAGGTGCAGAGGAAAGGGCAACATTTAAGGTAAAATTTCCTCCCTAAGACCATACAACTGATTTGAAAAATCATCTTATGATTGTAATGTATAAGGTGATATAGTGTATATATGATATAATGTGTAAGAGCCGTTTACAGTACAAGGTTTATCATCATATGTGCTTCAACTTGCTTAGCAAGAAAAGCTACTGGTATGTTCTATAACAGAGAAAACTTTATGCAGAGCAAGGTAAATATGCAGGATCTTCAAAGGTTTGGCTAGGCAAACTTAAAAGTATGAAGGCAAGATATCCAATGGGAAAAAAATCCCCCAAACTCCAGCAGTCTACATAACCAATCCAGCCACAGAAAGGTTGTGTCAAGGCAATCAGAACGGGGTGGTGGGGGGAGCACCTACCTGTGGCCCATGGAGTCCTGGCTTTCCATGTCTTACCTGCACTGGTATTAGTGTATGAAGTGCAAAATTGGAATATGACATTTTGGTTGTTCCTATTAAAAAATCAGACACTAACATGCTTGTCATATAGTCAACTCAAAGGATGGCAGTTCTACAGCAAACATCAAGGAGGGACAGGTTGAATCTGAACTTTGAAAAAACTAAAAGGCTAGGAATTTGCTTTCATTGTATGGACTCACTGGTCTTGTGTAAGGTAGGGATGGAATAGATGTAACACTATGGACTTATCTGAACCTAGGCAGGTGATATGCAGGGAGACAGCAATTATGCTCTTGGCTTTTCTGAATTGTTCACATTTTTCCAAGTACAATTTTTTTAAACTCATCACTTTTCTGTTTCTCCCTTTAGGAATTCAGGTCCACCTCAGAACATTCTAACAGGTCCTCATTTCCTATCATTACTCAGCAACTAGCAAAGCACCTGACCCATGGCAGGTATGTCAGTTATTATCAAAAAGATCAGATACAAAATAAAAAGTTAGGGCTTGGCCACGGTGGTTTTGAGGTGAAAAGATGGGAAAGATGCTGAATTTTAGGAATGGCATAGTGCTGGGGGTGTAGCTCAGCAGCATAAGCACCTGCCTGGCAAGGATAAGGCCATCGCTAGCACACACACACACACAAAAAAAAAAA
>PVJA010042060.1:0-17541 GCA_004027025.1 Myocastor coypus | reverse complement strand
TTTTTTTTTTTTTTTTTTTTTTTTTTTTTTTTTTTTTTTTTTTTTTTGAGTCAGTGTCTCGCTATGCAATTCTGGCTGGCCTTGTGCTCACTTTTGTAGCCCAGGCTGGTCTTGAACTTGCACTGATTCTCCTGCCTCAGCCTCCCAAGTGCTGGGATTTTTTTTTTTTTTTAATGGCTGGCTGGCTCAGCCTGCCCTGGGGGTGGAGCTGGCACAGCATGTGGTGCTGGGGATCGAACCATGGTCCCTGCAGTTGCCTAAGCTTTCCTAAGCAGGCACTTAGACCACTGAACCATCTAGCTGGCCTGTTGTTACCTATGTAGGTCTTCCCCCCAAAAAAAAGAAAAAGGGAGAGATGAAAAAGGAAGGAGGAAGGGGAGGGGGAAGAAGAAACAAAAAAGAGGAAAGGGGAAGGGGTAGGAGGAAGAACAAAACAGAAAGAGGAGGTGGGGGGAAGGGAAAAAACTTAATAATCCTGTCTGTTGCCCAAAAATTCTTATAGTTGCCAGGTGGAGACGATCTGCTGCTCAGTAAGTGGGAGCTTATTCAACAAGTTATCAAGTCAACAGAGAAACAAGCCATGTCAGTATTAGGTCATTAAATCAGCATTTCGCCAAAAAAAAAAAACAGTATTTCCAAATGTTCTGATGACAGCTGGATCAAACCCGCCAATACTTGACAGTAATAAATACAGTTATTTGGGAAGAAAAATGGGGAGTGACCTTACAGCTCCACTGAAATATGCCAAATAAGGAGAACTTGAAGCAGTAGGACATGGAAAAGAACAGCTAATATTTGGCAAGCTTCCTTTATGATCAACAAATTAAAATGTTAAGGAAGCAATTTGTTGAGAAAAGATATTTTTAAAAGGAGCTGAATCATTCAGGTTCAGCCCCGGATATGGTCAATTGGTAATTTTAAATCATTTTTTAAAAGTTAATGCTTTCAGCCTCCAGAAATGGCATTTAAGACATCAAGTTAATCATAAACCTACCTACCTCCTGCTCAGGAGGAGGAAGGGCCCCTTCCTTGGTCTCCCAGTAGCTCTGAGCTTCTGCAGCAGGCACATTAATGACAAGAGAATAAACAAAAACACAGCCTGAAGCCCAAGTTCAGCTTCCAAAGACCCTCTGGCTGCCAATCCATTTTCAATCATTAGCCATATAACCTTCTTTAAATCTAAGAAGTTGAATGACACTGATTTCTTCCACTACAAAAAGGCTAACAGTCTGTTTACAGGATACATGAATGGGAAATCATTCTTATGATTAAAAAGCCATTTCAAGGAAGAAAGTATATCTTCCAAAGTATACCTGTCAGTTCACGATCAGTTACTCAATAAACTATGTACTAGGTGCCTACTGTCATGAATGCTGAGAACAAAGTCCTAACTTGCAGGATTTACATGTTGAGGGGTGGTGAGGGGAGGAGACAGGTTTTATAAACAGTGGGTTAATGTAATAAATCACTGGAGAAGAAAGCAAAGAGGAGAACCAAGCAGAGGAGTTGCCATCTCTTGTGGGGTGGCCAGGAATACTCTCTGAAAAGGGGATAGCTAAGCAAAGACTTGAAGGAAGCAACATACATAAAATAAGCATCTGTTATGAAACCCCTACTACTCTCCAGAAACCAGGAACCAAAATGCCTATAGCTAGGTATTGGTGCATCTGCTTGGTTACCTAAAGTTACAGCTTTGTTATAAACTTCAAGAATCTAGATAATGCATTTTTTTTTGTTTTTTTGTTGTTTGTTTGTTTGTTTGAGACAGGGTCTCATTATGCAGTTGAGGCTGGCCTTGAGCTAACTTTTGTAGCCCAGGCTGGTCTCGAACTCACACTGATCCTCCTGCCTCAGCCTCCTGAGTGCTGGGATTACAGGCATGCGCCACCACACCCGGCTGATAATGCATTTTTAGAATCAAACCTGGTCATGGATTCTGCTCCCTCATAACAACTGAAATACAGTGTTCTGCGGTTTTTTTGTTTTGCTTTGTTTTGTTTTTTGCAGACTAGAGCCTTGTGCTTGCTAGGCAAGCTCTCTACCACTGAGTCACATTCTCAGCTTGCAAAAACTAATTTAGCATTAAATTAATGAGTAGCTGAGTAGAATACCTATATATCATGTGTTCTTGGCTTTAAGCTATATTCTAGATTCGGTCTGGGACATCGCATGTGACTCAATATTGGAACACACTATCTGATGGTCCCTGGGTGACTATAATGTGACACTCAGCTCCTATAAAAACATCCAGTGCCAAATGATCCTGGAGGACAAAGTAGTGTGAGTGGGGTCATCTTTCCCAAATCTGACCAGAGAAAACATGTAGGAGTCAAATGATCTAGCTCATCAGCTGATCTAGGTGATCTGCTACACTTTAACTCATTATAAGCCAGTCACTGGCCAAAACAAAGCCCTTATCTTGTCCCCAGCCAAGGTGTCCCCCATGAGTGATTTATTAAATAGCCCAGGAAAATTATCACTACCAACTTCATTTAGTCAGACTCTGTGGCCCCATAGCACTACAGAGACAGATGTCAGCTCAGTGAGTCTTGCAGGGACTTAGTGGATTTGTTTCCTATTTTGTTGCATTAATCAGTTTTCATCTGACTAGCTAAGCATACTGTCTCTGTACAAAGTTGGCTGTTGGCAGCTGGGGACTGCTTTAGAACTTGAAACACATGCAGCCCAGAAGAGGCAGGTCAACTGAGAGTTAGGGCCCATCAAGCCAACCAAAGATTCAGAGTGGCACAGGCATACTGAATCTCAACAGTCACACCCCATGCTTCTGGGCCTCAGAGTCCTTACTGTTAAGTATGCATGATAAAGCTGATCTCCACAAACCACCTGGAAGATCAAAGAAAATTTTAAAATCTCCTTGGAATTATGCAAACAGAAGAACTAAGTCAACATAGTGGGGGTAACAACCTCACCTAAGCGAAACAAGCTCTGTCCTTCCCCTCCCTTGCCTTATTCATTTATGGAAATACAGTCCCTGAGTTCAGCAAATTAATCCCCAAACAGCTAAATCCTATCTTGCTCCCCCTACTTCAGACTCACTATGCTTTAATTCAAAACAGCTGATTTTAGAGGTAACCTGTCCTCATTTTCATGACAGTATCCATCATGCCCAAAGTTATATAAGACCAGTCAACAGCATTTTTATGTTGAAAACATCTTTTCTGTATTGAAAAGTGGAAAGTCATCCATTATGCTCCTGAAGAAAAAAAGTGATTTCCTTTTATTTCTTCTATAGATATCTCAAAAGCATGATATGTGCTAAATTCTATTCCTATGACAATGCAAGATCCTGTGGAAGGTACTCTAGTGCTCCAGTCAAGCGCCATCTCTACTGAGATAAACCAGCCCTCTGAAAGGGGGACAAAACCAGAGCTCAGATGATTCTAACATTAGGCAGAACAAAGGGAGAAATACAGGGCAGAACCACCATGAGTAGGGGTTTGCAGGAGGCCATAGGCCACCTGCTTAAGTGGATCCAAAGGACTTTAAACAGAACCAGGAACTTGGGCTGGGCAGGATGCAGGATTCAGGGCTAAAGAATGGGGAGAAAGAATGCACCAAGGATGAGGACCAAAGGAATGAGTTTCTTCCACAGAGCTGTGTACCTCTCACTCATGGGAGGGCTGGGAGGATACAGCAAGTAACTGAGCAAGAAGATGCCATGGTGTGAGGAGAGCAAGGCTGGGAAGGGACTTTAAAAGCAATCTGGCTCCCAGAAAGTAATTTCAGCGTAAAAATACAGAGAGAACAGGAAACCTGTAACCCCTGGGGGAGTCATCAGGCTTCCCCACAGACAGCAAGGGTAGAACAGTAGCAAAAGAAGCTGTTGTGAAGGGAGATAACTCCAAATGGGGCTGATGGCAGTCACTAGCCCCAAGAAGGAAGGCCTCAGTCTGGGGTTGCAGGAAACAGATTGGCTGCTGACTGGCTGGCTGGCTGGCTGGGAGCCCAGCCACTACCCAAATGTTTCTCAGCTACCAGGAGAGAAATTTATCAGCCCTTGTCATGGCCACTTCACTTACCATCCATAAGACTTTTTGATGGGACCACTTTAGAGCCCTGAATTACAAATGGAGACACCAATATGATAAACAATAAGACTAGAAAGGAAAGGGGACAAGGATAGACTCTAAGAAGCTGTGACAGTATAGTCCAACTCTAGTCATGCTGCACCATCATTAGTACCTGCACTGAACCTGCATACTGCCAGCTGATCTGAACGTTTTCGACATATGGAGAACAGAAAGAACCAGGCTGAATGCTGCAACTTCAACAGAATACCTACAAAACCACTAAAAACTTGGCCCACTGCAATCTGCAAACTCAAGTGAGCTGTCCCTAACTCAGCCTATTCATTATCAACCTAGAAAGTGATGACTACACATGTGTTGAATTCCCAGGACTATAGAAATAGAAACTTCCCTTGACTCGGGGTCCCTTGCCTCAAGATTGCCCCCAGCACCTAAAAACATCAGGTCAACCAGCATAACTAACTCAGTTACCCAATGGAGCAGATGCAGGGTTGTGGAGTTTTTGAGAAGTCTGAGCCCCTCAGACTGAGAAAGCAGAAAAGGTTTGGCTAGATGTCAGGGCCTGAGCCAGGGTTCCTAAGGCACAAGATCTCCTGGGGTACAGAAATACTTCTTTCAAACATCAGAACTCACTATAGCTGGAAGTGAGACATCCACATGCAGTGGAAGATTATAAGCAGAAAGGCAGGAGATGATCAGAGAGGAAAGCATATAACCTCTGTAGTGGGATTTTAGTCCATTTTAGTCTTTCTGCATGTATGCCTACATGTGAATATAAACAGGGGGAAGCTTCGGATACAGCTCAATGGCAGAGTGCTTGTGTGAGGCTCTGGGTACCACCCCCAGCACTAAAGGGGTGAGGGAGGCAGATGCACAGCTACTGAAATGAGGGTCATGGGAATGTGAATTGGATGTGATTCCCTAGTCCAGCATGCAAAACAGTAAGCTGTATTTGCCAGGTTGTTACCTTTTGGTATCTCATTTCAGAAAGTTCCCCTCCAACAAGATACGGAGTTTAACAACTCAGTGAGGGACAGCCAAGAACTACACAGCAGAGGCAGGATCTGCACCAGTTCTCTAAGCCCACTCACTTTCCCATTCACCTCAAACAGCATAGGCAAAGTTGTTTTAAAGGCAGTCCCCAAACATTTAAGCACTGTGGATCACACAGAATTGTCTAGCTTGGGGAGCTCCTAAAAGATCAGTTCAAATGACAGAACCAATGTTTCCACCAAAGTTGCTATATCATACATAGCCATGCCCCTCACACAAGTCAGGGGAGTTGTGACTTCCAGTTTAACAAGGCAGGCTGACACTCCTGAGTGATTCCTACTCCTTCATGAAAAATAAGGTATAAATTCCTAAGACTAACAGAGCAGACAAGAGGAGGGCCAATAGAAAATCTTGATTCTCAAGCTACACAGCTGCTGAAAAAGCCACATGGCCTATAGGACAAAAAGAGTAGATTCTTCCCCAACTATGGGAGGATCAGGGTTTTTTATGGCCATGTGCAGGGACCTGAAAGGATGCCCCCAGATGAGTTTCTAGAGAGGGGTGGCCTAGCCACCATTTCCAGCCCAGCAGAAAGACTGAGGACTCTGCACTGGAGAAACAGGTGCACCCAAGAAAAAATTGCAGATGTTAACACCTCCAGCAAAACATCTGGGAGAGACTGAAAGAATCCCCATACTGGCACAGAATGCTATATCCATATATATGAACAATGAATGTCACTGGACTTGTAAGGAAACCTGCAATTGGGACACAGAAAGAAAACAAGCAATAGGGCAGGGAAGATAGCTCAGTGGCATAAGTGCCTGCCTGGCAAGCTCAACTTGGAGTTCTATCCCCAGTACCAAAAAAGAAGACAACAGAGAAATCAAAGGTAGGGTGAGCAAATCTGGGTCCAGTCACAACTGGGCTTCAACATGGGAGAAATAATCAGGCCACAGTCAGTACCACTCATAGATGCATCTCAGAAATCCAATTTGAAGTCTGGGTGTGGTAATGCACACTTGTAATCCCAGTGCTGGGGAGGCTGAAAGAAGGATCACTATGAGTCCAAGATGCATAGTGAGACCCTGTACCAAGTACATTAAAAAAGAAACCCAACTTAAGAAGAAAGCATATGCTACAGATCTACCTACAGGATGATGGCATCATTTCTTCATTTTCTAGAGAGTGCAAAGGGGCCCGGCGGGATGGCTCAGTGGTCTAAAGCGCCTGCAGGAGGCTGCAGGGACCTGGGTTCGATCCCCGGCACCACATGCTGCGCCAGCCCTGCCCTTGGGGTGGGCTGAGCCGGCCATAAAAATGAGTGAATAAACAAACAAAGGTTCTGAAACAAGAAATAAATAAATAAATTAAATAAAAAATTCTTTAGAGAGTGCAAAACTGTGCAAGTGCTGGCTTATGGTGATGCCTATCTGGAAACCCAGCAACCCTGGGAAGGTGAGGCAAGAACATCAAAAGTTTGGGGCCAGCCTAGTCAAATCAAGTGACTTCGCAAGACCCTGTGTCAACATTTAAAAGAAGGGGGGCCCGGTGGGATGGGTCAGTGGTCTAAAGTGCCTGCTTGGGAAAGCTTGGGCGGCTTCAGGGACCGCGGTTCGATCCCTGGCACCACATGTTGCACCAGCCCTGACCTTGGGGCGGGCTGAGCCGGCCATAAAAATGAGTAAATAAACAAAGGTTCTGAAACAAGAAAATAATAATAATAATAATAATAATAATAATAATAATAATAAATAAAATTTAAAAAAAACATTTAAAAGAAGGCTGGTATACGGTTCTCAGACTAAAGACCCTGGAGTTCAATCCCAAGACAGGGAGGTGGGAGAGGGGGAATTAGATGCCATACACTTGTGACAAACTACATTCTCTTAAGACAGTGGTAACCTGTCCTAAACAGGGAGAAAGGGAGCTGGGATAGAAGGAGCAAGCAGAGAATGCACATGACTAGAAAGTTCTGATTCTTAGGCTGGGATAGAGTTCATGGATGTTCATTACCATATTATATACTCTGTAATCAAAATATGTCATGCAGGGGCTGGGGAGATAGCTCCGTGTCTTAAGTGCTTGCCTGGCAAGTGCAAGGTTGTGAGTTTGAACCCCGGTCCCGGGGGGGGGGGGGGGGGGGGAATGTCATGCAATTATTTACATATATTAAATAATCTGTTTTATAAAATAATGATTTTACAAAGTAAAATCAAGTCAATTCAGGAAACAGAAGAAAATTCTTCTTAAAGAGTAATAAATGTAGCCAGTGAGATAAAAGGTCACATTGCTTCCATAAAACAAGAATGGATGTTGATAGGATAGACAACAGGAAAGGTAGTTAGAATGTAAAATTAGGATGAATAAAATGTTCTGAAACTGAGGCACATTTGGGCCAGGGAGATAGCTCAGTAGTATAATGGCAAGCACAAGGTCCTAAGTTCAATCCCCAGTACCACAAAAGAAAAAAGCTCAGAAAGAAGCCTGGAAGATGGAAAACTTGCAAAAAACATATCAAAGGAAGACAAGAACAGCAGATTAGGTGCTGGGGAAATAGCTCAGGAGCACAAGTGTCTGCCTGGCAAGTGCAAGTTCCTGAGTTCAACCCCCAGTTCCACAAAGCAAAACAAAACAAAACAAACAAAAAAACAAAAAACCCCAGCAGATTGCGCCATAGATGATTACTTGAATCACAACAATGTTGGATGTTGTGATAAAATAAAAGATGGCTCTGCCCTATAATCCCAATACTCTGAGAGGCTAAAGCAGGGAGATGGTAAATTCAAGCTTAACTTGGGCAATTTAATGACTTATCAAGAGCCTGTCTAATAAAGGGGTTGGGAATGTAGCCCAGTGCAAAGGCCAAAGGTTCAACCCCAGTACCAACAATTTAAAAAAAAAAAAAAAAAAAAAAACCACTGTGAGATGCTAGAGAGAAATGGTAGGGGAAGATTAGCAGCTCTTAGTAAGGCAAGCTGTACACCCAGAGAAGCAGCCCTGTCTTGCCAACTCTAAGGGAACTATTTTAAAACCCAGA
Organism: Myocastor coypus; assembly: GCA_004027025.1. NCBI lineage: Eukaryota > Metazoa > Chordata > Mammalia > Rodentia > Myocastoridae > Myocastor > Myocastor coypus. The sequence continues at coordinate 9,459 of PVJA010042060.1, read as the reverse complement.
GACAGAATGAGAAACTTACAGAGACATAGACATTTCTATGACCAAACTGCTAGAGAAAGGCCATCTATGCACCGATACCCAGGAAGCAAGAAGCTATGGAGTTCAAGAGACCCAAAGAGGGCGCATGAGAGAAAGCAGGAGGTAGTAAGATGATAGGCGGGGAGAGCAGAGAAAGCTGGCAAGTCTCTTCCGAGGCTGGAGCCAGAGGGTTGTCACTAAGGACAAAGTTCACCCTAACAACCTTCAAATGCATGTTCATATTTTAAGAGCTATACTGCTGGAGGGGAGAGCTTAGGCATATGTTAGGGAATGTATACATAAAACTAATATTTATGCTATCTTCAAACACTGAATATCTAAAAATCAATTAAGCCAATAAAAGAACTATACCTATTCTGGGAAGGAGGAAGAAAGGAGCTTTTTGAAGCCTAAATCCTCACACATGTCTCACATAACCCCTCTATAAGTACATACTGGCACTGAACTACTAAAGAAGGATAAAGTGAAACAGACTGCTCTGACAGCAGTAAATGAGGGTGGAGGAGTAAGGGCAAGGACTGGCTCTTTTGTTTAATAACTATAATTTTTTTAAGGAAATGAAAATAAGATGTTTTGAAAGAAAGAATACAAGTATAGTTGCTACTTTTAGATGATTTTAACATGAACTACATTCAGGAGGTAGGTACAGAACTTTTTAAAATAGCTTTTGTTGAGCAATCCTAAACTATGGTAACAATATGGACCATGCTGAAAAGCACTGATTACATCTTGTTTTTACTCTCAGGCCTCTCTCATCCATGACCTGCTTTCAAATGGCTGTACGTGGGTTGCTCTGACCTGGGTTCAAATTGTAAGACAGAAGAAGCTCTGGCCTCAGGCCTCCAGAGAGGCTGCCTGGGACAGCAAGATTAAAAATCTATGGGGCCCGGCAGGATGGCTCAGTGGTCTAAAGCGTCTGCTTGGGAAAGTTTGGGCGGCTTGAAGGACCACAGTTCGATCCCCGGCACCACATGGTGCACCAGCCCTGCCCTCGGGGCGGGCTGAGCCGGCCATAAAAATGAGTGAATAGCCAGGCGTGGTGGCGCACGCCTGTAATCCTAGCACTCGGGAGGCTGAGGCAGGAGGATTGGTGCGAGTTCGAGACCAGCCTGGGCTACAAAAAGTGAGCTCAGGACCAGCCTCAACTGCATAGCGAGACCCTGTCTCAAAAAGACAAAAAAAAAAAAAAAAAAAAAAAAAAAAAAAAGAGTGAATAAACAAACAAAGGTTCTGAAACAAGAAAAAAAAAATAATAATATTAAAAAAAAAATCTAGTTAGGAGGCCTGGGCACACCTGGGCCAACCGTGCCCTCTATCTCCTCAGTCTCTGGCTTGTCAGGGACCTAGGCACATCTGTACTGCAGGGAATCATCAGCTCTTACTGGCAACTGAGTTCTTTTATATCTTGAAATTAAAGATTACTTAGTAAAGAACTTTCTTACGTTGCTTCTGAAATCATCTTGGACCTATGTAATGTACTAGTATTTTATCATCCCATCCAAACTTCATAGGCCCCACAGGATGGCTCAGTGGTCTAAAGTGACTGCTTAGGAAAGCTTGGGTGGCTGCAGGGACTGCAATTCAATCCCCGGCACCACATGCTGTGCCAGCCCTGCCCATAGGGCAGGCTGAGCCGGCCATAAAAAAAAAAAAAAGTAAATAAACAAACAAAAGTTCTGAAACAAGAAACAAACAAACAAAAACTTCATATTTATCTAAAAGTTAGCTTAACATGTGTTTTACATGAATCTTCTACATTTGCAACTCCAATTCCATTTGAAATTTCACAACACAAGAGGAAACATTAATATGATCTACTCTGTCCCCTCTCAGTTCCCAACTCAACACATGCTCAGGAGGGATAGGCTGAATATACAATAAACTTAACCTGCTGTCAAGGAAGAAACACCTACTCAGAAATCATCTCCAAGCCGGGCGTGGTGGCGCACGCCTATAATCCCAGCACTCGGGAGGCTGAGGCAGGAGGATCGGTGCGAGTTCGAGACCAGCCTGGGCTACAAAAGTGAGCTCAAGGCCAGCCTGAGCTGCATAGTGAGACCCTGTCTCAAAAAGACAAAAAAAAAAAAAAAAAAAAAAAAAAAAAAAAAAAAAAAAAAAAAAAAAAAAAAAAGAAATCATCTCCAAAACAAACAAACCTCAGAGTCTCATACCTAAGTGACAAGTCCCCAAAGCTGTATTCTGCTATGTCAGCAACCCTTAACAATGCAAACCCCAGGTAGGCACAGAGTTGTGACGTGTCTTGCAAATGCTGTGGCCAGCTACATACACCTTTTGCCTTCTGCCAGCTATCCTTGTACAAAGCAACTAGAAATAGTCTTTATCTTTATAGTTAAGCACAGTTCAAAAATGGAGGCTCACTCTGCACAAAAATAGTAAACTGAGCTAAGGCTGGCCCCTTTGGAGGCCTTATGGGAGGAGAAAATACTGACAATTACCAGTCCCAATCATCATGAAGAATCAAGATCCTTTCTCTGACGAACTTTTTCTCCATCTGGATCTTCTAAGGACTATTCTGAAAATTTCTCTTTTGTGTGGGAAGTCTGCTGCCATAAAGTGCCAAAGTTACATTATTATAGGAACATAGGGCAAATATAACTCCCAATCTGCTAGATGTCAGATGTGCTGAGTTCACGTTCCCCAAAACTGAAGAATGAACTCTAAGGGAATGTGGAGGTTAAGACTAGAAAGTATTTATTGAAGGAAAGACAGGTTCTAAGAGACAGGAGGGGACCCAGAAAGTGGTGCCCGTGAGCCCATTTGTCAAAGCAAGTTTTACAGGGTAAAATCACAACAAAGTGGGTTCAAAGTCATGAGGTGGGTACAAAGTGGAACAAAACTATAGGCAATCAATAAGGTTATAAATACAGTCGCTTAGGTAATATTGATCCAATGGGGAAGCAAGTCATGTAGCAAGCATACATGGAAAGAACAAAGACCTTTCTCGGAAGGAATAGGTCAAGGATATCTTGGTGTTGTTCCCCTCCCCCCAGGTGACTGATGCCTATTTAGAATAATGATCATTAGTGTTTATCCCTTTGGGAAGTATGTAGGTTTAGTCATTTGATCTTTATCTTCAGGCCTGGCCTTCCACAAATGCACCTGCACTTCTTTGAGGGCCTATCCCTATCTGACTGCCTAGAATATTTCTACCCAACTTAGATGTCTGCAATAACATGTCACATTTTTCATTTATCACTGAGTACTGGAGGTGAAAGCAGCTCACACCCAGGAAGCTGGCTTAAACTGTAAAAAATCCATTCTATAAACCAAGCTAGTTTGACATGTAAGCAGATTTTTAGGGTGTTGCGGGTTTTGTGTGTGTGTGTGTGTGTGTGTGTGTGTGCAGGGTCTCATTACTCAGCTCAGACTCGTAGTGACCCTCTTGATTTCTGCCTCCCTAGTACTGGAATTACAGGCATGCACCATCATGCCCAGACTCCATCGCCAGCTCAGTGCACCCAGGGGTGGGATGAGTGCGGCATGCAGTGCCAGGGGATCAAACTCTGGCCCCTGTGCTTACCTAAGCAAGTGCTTAGTCCACTGAACTATATCGCCAGCCCTGTAAGTAGATTTCTTAAATCACACAAGAAAAAAAATGTAACTAGGAATAATAATAATAATAATAATAATAACAATAATAATAATAATAATGTATCTGGGAATAATAATAATAAAGTAGTACATGAGCTCATATCCAGCAACAGGAGTTATAAGGCTTCAGTACTAACACTGGGCTGACATCTTGGGCTGGGTCATGACCAGTACTATTCTTTTAATGTAGGGCGGTCTCTGTTGGTGAGCTGCCAATGACAGAATAAATAACTTTGTTCATTTTGAAGCTAAAAACCTGAGAGTGGTACAGGAGGCTTTGCCTTGAGGGGAGTCTTACTGAAATAAGTGGTTTTATCACTACCTTTACAGAGGAAATAGGCTACAGTACCACAGCTAACACGATAGGGAAGCAAATTTCAAGCCAGACAAGAGCCCGAGGCCATGAGCTCCTGGCCACTGCCCAGGGCAGCTTATGGCACTTGGGTACATCCAAGGTAGGCCACCTGAAAAGCCACATGTTCTCATGTGCCACGATCTGCTATTTCCTGGTGAGTGTGTAGCACAGACCCAGTACAAGTATAGGAAGAAATATTTTCCAAACGTCATTTTCCAAGTAAGTCTTTGGTCTTCAACTTGCTTGACACAGCTACAGCCCTGGTGAAAGGGCTCACCTCCCCTGGTGAGCCATGTCTCATCATAATGCTTGTGAGGCTGAACATACTATACAGTTAATCCCTCATTCCTCAAGAGCTTGCACCTCCCACATCAGCCTGGCCCAGCCTACAATTCTTTGAGTCTTTCTAGTCTTTTCTGTCTCTGGGCTGACACTAGCAAGCACTTCTTCAGTCCACTTCCAGTTTGCTGTATGAATATGTAATTACCATGGAAAGCATATGACTGACACAGTCAGAACTGAGTGGTAAAAAGAAGCTAGTTTAAAACAGGCTCGGTAGATGGTTGGAGGATCGCCCCTACAAGGCAGAGACTGTGTGTCACACCCCTAGAAGCCAACCTTTACTGTTCAAGAAAGCTAAATTCAGAAAGCAATCACTTGACTGAAACAAGAGCTGAATAAAGTCAAATATTCCCTTTAAACGATCTAGAGCAGGCTTATCAAACTTGAGTGTGCATATGAATCATCTGATGGTCCCATAAAACACAAATTCTGAGTCAGAAGGTCTGAGCAGGAGTTTAAGATGCTGCCATTTCTAATAAGAGCTCAGTGATACCCATGTTGCTGCTTCATGAATCTCTCTGACCAGGGGGTTGAGAACAGAACAGTGCTATGGAAAAGAAATACAATCCATGTCACATAAGTCACCTTTGATGTTCTGGAAGCAATCACAGGACTATCCATCTAGGGACCCCTAAGCCTGACCTTCACTACCAACAACACACCACAGGCTACAGCCAGTGGGCCTCAACCAGTAGGTCAATCAGAATTGAGCTGTTTACAGTATTTCAGATGGATAAGAACAACATAATGAACTCCCACCTTCCTCCATTCCTAACAATATATACTCCAATCATCCCACTCTTTTCAAGAATGAGGTTGAGATTAACAAACATGGACAACAAACTGTAATAGCCAACATCAGTACAGCAGGAGTCTTACAAATTAAGTGAGAGAGAAAATATTTGAAGAGTCAAATGTTTGAAAATCTCCTAGAACTAAAGAAAAAAGAAGGCACGGGATTATAAACATTCATAAAGTGCCCCTCTAAAAAGTGCCTCATTTGGATATTTCATGGTGACATTTCAAAAGAAAGGTAAAGATTAAAAAAAAAAAAAAAAAACTACACAGAAACAAAATCTCATACCATCCCAGTTCTTATTACTGCAACCCCTATGCAAAAAGAAAATGAGAATAATCGCAGGGTTTCTGACTAGCATTTTATTTTTTGTATTTTTAACCTAGCCTTTTGTATCCAATTAAATTATCACTTAAATATAGAGAAGAAAAAATTATTGTCATGCTTCAAAGTCTCAGCAAATTTATCTTAGAAGGATTTCTATAAACACACCAACATTACAAATACTCTAGCAAGGTCAGAAAATAATACTAAAAGTCCAAAAGGAAATACACAAAAAAGTTATTAAATATCTGGAGGCAGTTTACTATTATCTGGATAAGTTACAAGAAAAACCAAAACACTGAAAGCAGATAACACAGAGAAATACAAGGCAATATTAAACATCTTTTTTTTTTTTTTCCTTCTTCATTCCCGTACTGAAGATTGAATCCAGGGCCTTCACACTGCACTGAACTATACCCCTAACCCTTTACACTGTTTTCATTTTGAGAAAGGCTCTCACTAAGTAAGTAGCTCAGCTTGGGCTTCAACTCACCTCCTGCCTCAGCCTTCCACAGTGCTAGAATTAGAGTCATGTACCACTATGCCCAGCCAAGATAAAAAATTTTAACAAGTGGATCCCAAGTGCTTATGTGCTTGGTCAGCTCCTGGAGGATTTAATGAAACATAAATTACAGGCCTCATTCCCAGTGGGAGTTTCTGATTTGATAGTAGGAGCTGCCAATACTGCTTTATCATAGACCACAGTTCTTGATAGTGCTACGATTGCAGACTGTAGATGATACACACAAAGCAGAGGGAGGCAAGGATGACTTAATACTTACAGTATTTGACAAATACCATAAGCCCTAGAAACTAATCTATGCCAGGCAACTGAAACAAATACATGAAAAAAGTCAATTTTATTCTAAAAGGAAAAGTTAGGGGTACAGATCAATTGTAGAATACCTAACTAGCAACCACAAGGCTCTGGATCCTACCTCAGCACTTCCAAAAAAAAAAAGAAGAAGAAAGAAAAAAAGCTAGTAGTAAAAATAAACTCATGAATGAGCCTTAGTAATTTCAAAAACAGAACCAGTGAGATAGCTCAGCAGACTAAGCACCTGCTTATTAGGCAAGCACAGGGACCAGGGTTCAATCCTAGGCACCAAATACCATGCTACCCCGCCCCCAGGGGCACTGGGCCAGCCCCTGAGACTGGGCATAATGGTGCATGCCTGTAATCCCAGCACTGGGGAAAACAAGTCCAAGCTGTATAGTGAGATCATATGTCAAATACATAAATAATAGCAATTTGAAGAATAATCCAAATTCTAAACTCCAGAAGAATGAAACACACTGTACAATTTTAAAATCCTACACAGAAAACTTTCAGCTTAAAAAAAGAATTCCTGGGGCCCAGCGGGATGGCTCAGTGGTCTAAAGCACTTGCTTGGGAAAGCTTGGGCGGCTTCAGGGACTGCAGTTCGTTCCCCGGCACCACATGCTGTGCCAGCCCTGCCCTCAGGGCAGGCTGAGCCGGCCATAAAATTGAGTGAATAAATAAATAAAGGTTCTGAAACAAGAAAAAAAATAAATAAATACAATAAAAAATAAAATTATAAAAAAAAAAAAAAAGAATTCCAAAAAAAAAGATTGAAGGGGACCAGCAGGATGGCTCAGTAGTCTAAAGCACCTGCAGGCGGCTGCAGGGACCACAGTTCAATCCCTGGCACCACATGCTGCGCCAGCCCTACCCTCAGGGCGGGCTGAGCCGGCCATAAAAATAAATAAACAAACAAAAGTTCTGAAACAAAACAAGAAAAAAAAAAAAAATTTTTAAAAAAGAAAAAAGAAAAAAAAAGATTTAAAAGTACTGGTCAATACAGAATACAAAATAAAATGGCTTCAGTACTAATACAATCACAATTCCCCAAATGTATGCCTGTTAAAATTCACTAATCAGTCTGAGGAGAGAGCTCAGTAGAGTAACTGCTTAAGTTCAATCCCCAGTACCACAAAAAAAGGAAAAAAAATTTTTCACTAATCATGCTAAGGGTGCAGCTCAGTGGTACAGCACTTGCCTGGTATGTCAGAGGTCCTGGATTCAATTGCCAACAGCACAAAAAGATCAAAAAGAAAATTTAAATTAAATTCACAAGTCAAAAACAAATTCTCAACCTGGGTTTGAAAACCAAGATCCTGCATTATATCTGCAATTAAAGCAAATTTAAAGCAAAAATGAGAGGGCAAGCACAAGGTCGAGTTTGACTCCTGATACAGAGAGAGAGAGAGAGAGAGAGAGAGAGAGACAGAGACAGAGACAGAGACAGAGAGACAGAGACAGAGACAGAGAGACAGAGACAGAGAGACAGAGAGAGAGAGACAGAGAGAGAGAGAGAGACAGAGAGCAGTCAGACCTTAAAGCAAAATATGGGAAAGTTTGGAAATAATATAAAGACATATCAGATAAGCAAAAGGAAAAAACAGGGTATCTCAACAACAAAACAAAAAGAATTTAAGACAAAGTATGAAACACACACACATCGCAGAAAATATATACACACTTCAGAAGAAAAATTTATATAACTATTTTAATACTAAGTGTATTAATGCAAATAACTTCTGACCTCCACAATTATAAGAGGTACTGAAAGTGGTGACCATTAGCTTCCATATATCTGTGAGTATGGCGAACTGTTGCATAAGTAACCTTGGTCCAAGTGTCCATTGAGACTAGAGCACATGTATTTTCAACTTCTTCGCTTAGGGCTAGCAGTATAGTGGGTTTTCTGCAACATACAGCATCCTGTACAGTCCCCCAAAGATAAAACTCTGAAGGTGTTAAATCAAGAGAACATGAACTTTATATAGGGTTCTTCTTTTCCTGAAATGCATATAGATTCTTCAGTGGAATACACACACACACACACACACACACACACACACACCACACCCCACATCTAACAGCACAACCTCTTAGTACAAACTATCAACTGTCAAAACTAAAAGGAAGGGGCTGGCAAGATAGCTCAGCGGTCTAAAGCACCTACTTAGGCAAGCTTAGGCAGCTGCAGGGGACCAAGATTCAATACCCTGCACCACATGCTATGTTAGCCCCACACTCAGTGGGCTGAGCTGGCCAAAACTAAAAATAAACTTTAAAAACTAAAAAGAAAACACCAGCAAGGTCCTGAGTTCGATCTCCAGTACCAAAAAAAAAAACACCAGACACATAGGACTAAGTAATGCAAATATATTGTAATACTGAATGAACTGTATGAACCAAAAAAATACATTTTATGCATATATGTATTAAAAAGTTTTCAAACTACAAACATTCATTTTGAGGGGGTGGGGACATAGCTCCATGGCACAAGTACCTACCTGGTAAGTACAAAGTCACAAGTTCAAACCTCGGCCCCGCAAAAAAAAAAAAAAAGATAGTAGACAGTAACATATGGGGCTGGGGATTTGGCTCAGTGGTAGGATGCTTGCCTAGCAAGCTGGAAGCCCTGGGCTCGGTCCTCGGCACCAAAAAAAGAATAAAACCTCCTGTAAAAACACAGTTCAACAACAACAAAAAATCAATAAAATGAAAAAAGACCAAAAACAAACAAGGTAACAAACATTCGTTTTGAGCACAGATGGAACATTCATAAAATCTACCATGTACAATAGCCAAAAATGTCTTAGATGTTTCAAAGTACTACCAGGATCATGTGAACTGTTCTCTGACCATAACAAATATAGATATCAATAACGTAAGAGAAGATACTAAAGAAAAATGTCAGGAATCTAAAAGACGTTTACTATTAACCCTCAGATTAAAGAGGAAGTTACAGAAAATTACAAAATGAATAAAACTGAAAGCACTACATGTCAAAATTTATGGAACACAGCTAAATAGAGGAAATGTATGGCTTTGAATACATTTTTCAGAAAACAAAAATTCAGATTGAAAAGCTGAGCATTCAAAATGCTAGGAAAAGATAATAAAGTCAAACAGAAAACAATGAAATAAAAGTGAAAAAAGGAAGCACGTTACAAAAAA
>PVJA010042059.1:0-10333 GCA_004027025.1 Myocastor coypus | reverse complement strand
TCTTGAGCTCACTTTTGTAGCCCAGGCTGGTCTCGAACTTGCACCGATCCTCCTGCCTCAGCCCCTCGAGTGCTGGGATTACAGGTGTGTACCACCACACCCGGCTACACCAATTTTTCTTGGCTTCTCTATTTTTTCCTTGTCTGCTTTAGACATGCTCAACAATTCTATCATTATGGTCATCATTTCTTTTTTATCTGAGATATTATTTCTGATGTGATTTCCTCTGTAGCCTCCTGAGTTGTTCCCTTCTGTTGCTAACATTTCAGAAGTTTCAGCTGTGTGACTTTCAATTTCTTCTATGTTAATATATTCCCGACTTGTTCTGTGTGCACTGCAAGTTTGAGATTATGTTTTGGTTCTTTGTCTTGTCATTTTCTATTTCAAAAACAAATTTTTATTCTATTCTGTGATGATCCTTGAGAGTTTTGTTAGTAAGTATCTATATGAAAATTATCAAGGCCTCTCTAGGAAAAAAAAACATTGTTCTTCATGGTTATGGTCTGTATGCCAGAGATTTTTGGGTTTTATCTGTCACCAAATTCTGTCTTTGCAATTATGTAAGTGCAGGATGCTGATTTTCATTTGACTCTGTCCTTGGACATTAGTTGTAGGGATGTGGTGAGGCTACTAGTCCCAGGGCCTCCCATTGTGGTTACCCAAGGGATAACAAATGACTGCAATAGATATGAAACCTTAACTACCATGACAAATTAGCAATAATGAAGTTTAAGCAAAATTTGAACTATGACAAATTTTATTGAGTACAGATTCTGCACTGTAACTCATAAAAGCAAAATCTATATAAAGCAAACCATAAATTAGGAGTTTCTATGGAAAACGCTTTCTCTTGTTACAGTGTGTTTACCATTGGTTTCTCTGGCCGTGCCAGTTCCCCAGTCCAAGGTGCTTCACCTTGTGTAGGAAATGGGTCAGACACCTAGACACCTCTAACTCTGGCCATTACTGAGTCCCAAATGGCCTTTCTCCCACTGACTGTCCTTCCCATGGTGTAGGTGTGTGGACTAGGCACTGGCTTCCCTAGTTCAGCTGTTACCTGAGTCCATCATTTCCATTAATTCTAGTAATTAAGGTTTTCTAATTGTAACATGCTTGCTTTATTTCTAGAAATTTTCTTTTCTTTTCATCCAATAGGTCATATTGGTGATAGAAACAGTACAAATTTAAAAGAAAGCTGCAGAGAGACCTTTTGAAAAACCAAAACAAGTCCTCCTTCCTAATGACTGCATTGCTAGTTCCATAATAGCATTTAGAGTATCATTAATGTTGCTCTTCAGTGTTTGGCCTGCCTTCGCCTTTGACACATCGGCTTGTGACATGACCAAGTCCGTGACCTTAACATCCATGCCTGTTTCATCAGCCTCTTCCTGTGCACTCTCCTCTAACACAATTGGAGTCTTTATTTCTTGAAAGTTTGAGACCTTGAACTTTGATTATCTCTGCAGCTGCTAGCTGAGCTTGCTGAGATAAATTCTCAATCTTGGCTTCCCCCAAAAAACTGTGTAGCTATCTGAAGCTGGGCTCTTATAGACATGTGGGTTTCTAATAACAAAGAGAATACTCTTAGATAGTGACTCTAGTAGCTCCTGTAACCTTGAAAAGAGCAAGTTATGAGCTTTCTTTTCACTCTGACTCTCTTTGCTTTTACTGACTTGTTCTTCATCCATTTTGGCTGCTGTTGCCAACTGGGGTTCTTGTGTGTAATCTTGTTCTTCAGGCTCTGGTACTGATTCTTCACTGTCAGATTCTGTTCCAGACCATGTCTCAGCTTGGGACTATGATAACTCCTGCTCTGTGGCAGGAATGTTTTCTGGAGCTTCATGGGCATTTTGCACACAGAATGCAGAAGCAAGATGGTGGCAGAAAAGAAGAGAGCAAGAGGCTGTTTCCAGAACTTTCCATTCATTACTTGTTACCATTTCTTTTGTTTTCGTTGATTTTATACATTTATTTGAAACAATCTAATCTTCTGAGTAATTGTAAGCCTAAACTGAGAATAATGGTCTAAAATGGATTAATTTGTTCATTTTTGGATCTTGAAGAGATAAGGGTGTGGAACCACTAAAAATATTTTTTTCAATTATTCTAACAATCAGTGTAAGGATCTTGGCTTATCTCAGCCTCATCACACAGCTAATTTTCCTATCTCTGTTGAATGAGTCTCAAATTTAGTATCAGCTCTGGAATACAATTGCTTTTAGCTTTGCTTTTGCCAGTTTTTTTTTTTTTTCATTTTTCCCACCCTCTTCTCTTCTGAGATTTTAATTCCTTTCTGAAATCTAGTAATATAATGCAAGTTGAATTCTATGTAAGGTCTCTGTTGAGTCCTCATAATAGGAAGTGGAAATCAAATATTCTTTTTAGTGGGAAAGCTTTCAAGAAATAACAATTTCCTTGTTTTATATACAGGGGAATTAAATTTTTGTTAACATAATCATAGCTAAAAATAAAGAGAGCAAGAAAATGAATGTTAAAACCACTATTAGACTATTGTATGTATTGACAAGTGAGTTCGAATAGAAAGATTGACTATATTATTCAAAGTTTTCTTTTCTAAAATTCTTTCTGTTAAATTTCCTCTTTTGTGATTGAGTCGCTGAGCTTCTGCATTGCCTTTGACTTCCTGTAATCAGGACTATGTAAAAGCACCTGTGTTCTTGATTGTCCGCTTCTCTTCATCAGGGAACTATATGGGACAATGGCGGTTTTTGTAAGCTCTAGGTTTTCTATTAAGTAGTTGCTAATTTCCTTTTGCTACAGTTTAAGTGAAAATATTTTACTTTAGAAATATTTGGCTTCAGGAAATTTCATTCTTCCTTCAAAGTTTAAAATGTTATCTTTTAAACTAGAGATGTTGACTTCAGTGGAAAGATTAAAATGAAGGATGGAATATCACAAGCTTCTCAAAATAAACAACATTCTTCCAGCTGTGATGTCTTAATCTAGGACAAAGTGACTATGGATGTGATAAAGACCTTTATGTTTCTTGAATTACAGTAATGGATGGGTTACTGGCTGAGGGTTATACATAGCTGCTTGCAGGTGAAGCCATATGTGTAGGCATTCTTTATTTAGTCTTTGGCACCATTGTGTTAGGCACACAAAGACAACACTCAGAGAGGGGGCAGCTCTTTCCTATTGTAAAATACATCTTTAAACTGTCAGTATTTTCAGTGTGTATATGTTCAGCCCTAGAATGAATAACTCAAAAACATCAAACAAGAACAATAAAGAATAATTGGTAGTTGGTTTATTTTGTTCAGACAGAAATAAAAAGAGTGCTGTTCAGTTTTCCAAGATGCTGAACATTTTTCTTGTTTGAAATTTTCCTTCTGTTACTTAGACCTATCTCAGAAGAAATTACAAGTTATAACATTTTTAATGTTGTTTCTGAGATAATAATTGAAGAGCCATGAGAATCAATGTACTTAATTATTGGAGGTTTGTTATTACAGTAATGATGAATGTTTGCAATAACTTGCTAAATAAGCAAGTAACATTTAAAATATTTTCCAACACAGGTAATACAACTCTTTATTATGTTAGAAATATAATTCTAACCCTTATAAAATCCATTGAAGATAATCTCACAATATAAATATAATATTCAATGGTTTTAATATATTCCATTTAAATAGAACACATTTTTAAAACTTGAAATTTATGTATATGTATATATATATACATATATATATGTATATATATATATATATATATATATATATATAGTATAGTTTTTTTTTTGAGACACATTCTCACCAAGTTACTAAGTTGTCTATCCTGAACTAAAACTTGTGATTCTCTTGCCTCAGCCTCCCATAATATTATAGTTGCAGGTATGAGCAACCATGCCCAGTTTTCTTACTCATTTTACTACATGAGAGTGTTTTGTATATTTTGACTAAAAAAAGAAATACATAGATCATTCAAAATTACAGCTGTATGCTACAAACAGTTTATTGGTAGCTACATACTTACTTTAATATGAACATTCATTCCTAATATAGTTGCTATAAACATTCGTGGTATTTTTAGCACAAAACTTCAATTGAGAAGCTCACAGGGATGCACTTGCTGTCTAGCATTAGATAACACATTGCTTAAAACAGTAGTATTAACTTTTTAATTTCTATGAGGTGAGATTCTGTGACATGTTCAATAAGACTTATCAGTCCTACACAAGCACAGTGGAATCTTTTCTAGTGTAGCAGTCCCCTCAGTTGAGGAAAGTTTGATTCAAGCTCATTCATAAAAATGTGGACAGGTGGAGTTTTTGGATACTATTGCTCTCAGGCCTTCAGTTCTTCCCTTTGGGAGGTCTGGAAGTTATGTATTTATCCATGCATCCATCCATCCATCAATCCACATTTATCTATTTCTCCATTTCTTGCTGCATAGGCCTCTTCATAAGTAGCTCATATATGGCAGGTGACATCCCAGCTAAAGCAATTAGAAGCACCAGAGAGATGGTACAGGTGAGATGGAGGCCTGGGACTTTCTTACATGATGTTGCAAGTGGCCTTTCCCCTGTTGCTATATTCTGTTTCCTAGAACAGGAGAACAAATACAATTTATACTTTAGGAGAGAAAACTTGATGATAATTATTATCAAGCTGGATGTATTATTGCACATCTCTAATCCCAACAGGATGTCACAAGCTCAATGCCAGTCTTGCAACTTAATGGGAAAAGTTAATAAAGTTTAAAAAAAGACAAGATAGGAGCATGTAACTCAGCTTGGGGCCTTGGGTTCAAGTGCCACTTCTGCCCAAGTAAAGAATGTGATCTTTAGGAAGTGTGGAATTCCCACTAGCATTTTCAAATGATGCTTTTTTTTTTTTTTTTTTTTCAGATGGTGTGATGCCTGTGCAGGTATTTCACATGAAGCAAATTTCCAACACGTGTTTGCCATTAATTCAATTTAGGATATGCCTGAGAGGACTGCATGAAGCAGGCTTATTCCAGAGGAAGGCACTATTGGAAGGAGGAGGAGCAGTGAGGAGGCAAGATGTCATTAGAGCAGTGCTCTGAAAACAGGAATCTCACTTTCCTCCCTTTTCTCTGTGCAAGGCCCCAGCCTTGACATGAGCTGTATAGTTCTGTGACTTGCATCTACCATGATACAAGACTGTGCCACAGGCCCAAAACGACACAGCCACTAAATCCTGGACCGCAACTGCTAAACCTGTGCTCTAAAGTTGTCTTTTTCTCTTTTTTAACTTATTTGCTTCCAGGTAACTTAATAATGGTAGAAAGACAACCAATGCATTGTCTGAAAGATAGATTTAAGGACAGCAAATGCATCAACTCAAAGAACTTCATGGATGAACAGCCTTGCCCAGCTTAGGTTAGCAATTCTTGGCAGTGCTTACATGGCCAGTCTAGAGCGAATCCTTTTTTATTTGTTTCCCTTGCACGAAAAAAATCAAAACCAGGGCCCACCTGAGACTTCCTCTGGCCTGCCTGAAGATTCGAGCCTGCCTGAGACTTCCTCTGGTCCACGTGAGACCTCCAGCCTGCCTGGGACCTCTTGCCCACCTGAGACTTCCTCTGGCAAGCTTGAGACTTCCCGTGGCCTGCCTGAGGACTTCAGCCTGCTTAAGACTTCCCTGGCCTGCCTGAGACCTCTAGCCCAACTGAGGAGTCTGGCCCACCAGAGACATCCTTCAGTCCACCTGAGACGTCCTCCAGCCCACCAGAGACTTCCTCCAGCCCACTTGAGACCTCCTCTACCTGAGACATCCTCTGGCCTCCCTATACACAATCGTAGCCTATCCAGCATAATGTCCACCACGTGAGACAGAACTCCAGCTCGATGCCAGCTTAGCCTATTCAGCAGTGAGGCCCCCCAGGTGAGTGAGACCTCCCTCCCCAGGGCTAAAAGCAGCTCAACCTACCCAGCAGCTTGGACTGAATGACTAGCCCGTGGGCACAAAGTCCTACCCCAAAGGTCACTGCTCTACAGAATGATACAGACAAGTGCAAAATGCAATCTCAGGTCTCAGGCCCACCTGTAACAGATACAGGAGACACTACTATAAAAGAAAATGGGAATGATACAGATGAAGTGTTGATATTGATAGCTTCTGAGGTAGACAGACAAGTGCAGAAACGTATAGACTAACTTAGATCAGAGATAACATGTCAGGTAAAAAAAGAAATGCATGAATTAATACTCTGAAGTAGAAAAACAACTGCAGAAACGTATAGAGGAAACCAGGGCAGAAATAATCTCTGAAGTTAAAAAAGACATCTCTGACTTAACACCATCTAAAGCAGGGGAACACCTACATAAAAGTAGAGAGGAGAAGAGAGCAGAAATAATCACTGAACTAGAGAGACAGAGGATAACTACAATGAGAAACTTCAGTACTACTAAAGAAGACATTGGTTAAAAAAATTAGAAGTAATTAGAAAAATGATGGACTCCCTGATAGAACCATATAGGAAAGGAATAGATCACATGCAACAGTTTGAAAGAGATATACAAGAAAATAAAATCTCAATCACAAACTGGCAAAACCATATGAACCAAAGTGAAGATAGAATCTCAGATCTTGAAGACAACATTGCAGCTAGTGAAAAGGTAAGTCAGGATCTCCTAAAAATAGCCAGAATGCAGGAAAAAATAATTCATCATCTTCAAGATGATGCAAAAATGAACAATGTTAGACTAATAGGAAGAAATGAGAAAAAAGGAGTCAACACAAATAAATAAAAAGAATATGTACAGAAATAATAGCAGAAAACTTCCCAAATTTGAGAAAATAATTGGTCATTCAGTAACTGAAGCATATAGAACTCCAAATAACATCAACCCGACTAAAAACACACCCAGACATATAATAGTCAAGATTCCAGAAATCCAGCAGACGCATAATATACTAAAGGGTGCTAGAGAAAAGAAACAGATCACATTTAAAGGAAATCCCACCAGAATAATGGTAGATTTCTCTTCAGAAACCATGAAGTCAAAAAGAGCATGGAGCAGAGTGTTTCAAGTTCTCCATGAAAACAAATTCCAGCCCAGACTGCTATACACAGCAAAACTCTCCTTCAAGTATGAGGGAGAAATCAAATACTTTTATGCCAAGGAACAACTAAAGAATTTCATGACATCAAAGTCAACCCTACAAAGTATATTAAAAAATTTTTAGAGAGGAACGAAAACAACCTGAACTCAACAAATGAGAACAGATACTACCCACAAAATAGGGTAACCAATTAAGTACAGGAGAAAAAGAGGTAAACATTAGTAAGCAAAACTCATGTCAATGATAAGTCAATGCATTTCAATTATACGTATCAATGTAAATGGACTCAATTCTCCATTTATAAGAAATAGACTGGCAGAATAGATAAGTAAGCAAAATCCAAACACATGCTGTGTACAAGAAACACACTTAATTCATAAAGAAACACATAGGCTAAAAGGCAAAGCGTGGAAAACAATACTACATGCTCGAGGACCTCAGAAAAAATCAGAGGTAGCAATCTTGTTTACAGACACTCTAAACTACAAACGAAGATTGGTCAGATGAAATAAAGAAGGCCACTACATGCTGGTTAGGGGAAAAATTAAAGATAAAGAGGTAACACTCATAAATATGTATGCATTGACCACTGGAGCACCAAGTTGTATAAGGCAAACCTTAATGGACATGAAAAATCTCACATCCTGTACCACAATCCTAACAGGAGACCTTAACATGCCTTCATCCCAAAAAGATAGGTCAAGCACACAAAAAACTAGCAAAGAAGTAGCAGACCTGAACGGGCACCTGAAACAACTGGACTTAGTAGACATACACAGAATGTTTCACCAAAACAGTTCAGAATACACATTTTTCTCAGTTGCACATGGAACATTTTCTAAAATAGACCATATATTAATCCATAGGTCATGCTTAAGTATATTCAAGAAAACAGAAATAATCCCATGCATACTACCTGACCACAGTGCAATGAAATTAGAAATAAATGACAAAAGAAACCACAAGAAACCCAGAAATATGTGGAAATTAAACAGCACCCTTCTCAGCAACCAGTGGGTTACAGAAGAAATTAAACAAGAAATAAACAATATTTATAATTTAATGAAAATTCAAAAACTACTTACCAGAATTTATGGGATGCAATGAATGCAGTTCTTAGAGGGAAATTTATAGTCCTAAAATCATACATTAAGAAGACAGAATGGGAACAAATAAATACTCTAAGGCAACACCTAAACAGACTAAAAATGGAAGAGCAAACAAAATCTAAAGCCCAAAAATGGGGGGAAGTTATAAAGATTAGAGCAGAAATCAATTCAACTGAGACAAAGAAAAAAATACAAAGAATTAATGAATCAAAAAGCTGGTTACTTGAAAGATTAAATAAAATTGATAAGCCCCTAGCTAATGTTATCAAAAAAGAGGAAATGACTCAAATTCAAGCAATAAAGAAAGAGAAGGGTGAAATTACTACAGACCCAACAGAGATTCAGAGGATCATAAAGAGCTACTTTGAAGAAATTTACTCTCACAGAATTAAAGACACAGGAAAACGGACAGATTCCTTGAAAAGTATAAATTACCAAAACTGAATCAAGAAGATATAAGAACTCTCAACAACCCAATATCAGCCAATGAAATACAAAATGTAATAAAAACCCTACCGACAAAGAGAAGCCCAGGACCAGATGGATTCACCACTGAATTCTACAAAAATTTATAGAACACATAAGCCTAATACTTCTTAAAATTCTCAAGGAATTTGAAAATGAAGCAATCCTCCTAGAATCATTCCTAGAGACAAGTATTACACTGATACAAAATCAGAAAGAGACACAACTAAAAAAAAGAACTAATGGCCAATTTCTTTCATGAACATAGATGCAAATATTATCAATAAATTCCTCGCCATTAGAATGCAACAAATCATCACGGTCATACACCATGACCAGGTAGGATTCATCTCAGGAATGCAAGCATGGTTCAATATATGCAAATCTATAAATATGATATACTATGTCAGTAGAGCCAAAGCCAAAAATCACATGATTGTCTCAAGTGATGCAGAAAAGGCTTTTGACAAATTCCAACACCTATTCATGTTTGAAGTCCTACAAAAACTTGGAATAGAGGGCCTCTACCTCAATATAATAAAAACCATCTATGATAATACAACAGCTAACATAATTCTAAATGGGGAAAAACTGAAGTCTTTTAGTCTTAAATCTGGTACAAGGCAAAGATGTCCTTATCACCAGTCCTGTGCAGTATAGTTCTCGAATCATTAGCTACAGCCATTAGACAAGAGAGAGAAATAAAAGGAATAAAAATAGGTAAAAAATAAGTTAAATTATCATTATTTGCAGACTACATAATTTATTTGGAAGATCCAAAAAAACTCCATCAACAAGCTACTATAATTAATACACAAATTCTTTAATATAGCATACAAAGTCAACACACAAAAGTCAATTACATTCATCTATACAGATAATAGACACACTGAGAGAGAAATTAATGAATCAATACCTTCTAGGATAGCACCAAAGAAAATGAAATACTTAGGCATTAACCTGACTAAAGAAGTAAAAGATCTTTTAAATGAAAACTGCAGTGCTCTGAAAAAAGAGATCTTAGAAGATCTCAGAAAATGGAAAGATATTCCCTGCTCCTGGATAGGAAGAAACAACATGGTGAAGATGGCCATAGTCTCTAAACTTTTGTACAGATTTAATGCAATTCCTATCAAAATGCCATCAATATACCTCACAGACCTGGAGAAATCATTCCTAAAATTGATTTGGAACCAAAAAGACCCAGAATTGCAAAGACAATTCTTGGCAACATAGGTAAGGCAGGAAGCATTGCAATTCCTGATCTACAACTATACTACAGATAAAATCATCATAGTATTGGAAAAACATAGATCTGAGGATCAGTGGAATAGACTAGAAGATGCACAACGAAATACAAACACACTCAGCCTTAGTTTTGACAAAGGGGCCAAATATGTTTACTGGAAGAAAGACTGGAAGAAAGACAGCCTTTTAAACAAATGGTGCTGGAAATTCTGGCTCTTCACAAAACTAAAACTTGACCCAGGTGTATCACCATGCACTAAACTAAAGTCAAAATGGATTCAAGATCTACCTATTAAAAGAGAAACCCTAAACCTCCTAAAGGAGAAAGTCAGAGGAAATCTAAAGACATCGGGGTAGGCCAAGAGTTCATGGACAAGAATCAAAATGCACATTTAACACTTGAAAGAATCAACAAATGCGACCTCCTCTGGCTGAAAAGTTTTTTTTTTTTTTTTT
>PVJA010042058.1:0-17534 GCA_004027025.1 Myocastor coypus | reverse complement strand
AAGACGGAAATGGACATGAAAAAAAAAAAAAAAGAGAAATCAGAGCTAATTTTTTCTGCTATCTTTACTGGCTAAATATTCAAGCATTTATTCCCACAGAGGTTTAGATTTCTCTTTTACTAGACCTCAAGAGTTTATGGACAATTTCAGAAAAGGGAATGTGAACTGCCTCCAGTCTCTTGACTAGAAAAGTTATCACCTAGAATTGGGCTAACATGGGTTGGAACTAAGCAATTTTAATTTTCTTACCTTTTGTGGTACGGGAAATTCAACTGAAGAGCAATCTGCCGTTAAGCTATAACCCTAGCCTTTTCAGTTTCTCTTTAATTTCAACACACATTCTCACTAAGTTTCCAGGCTTGACTTGAACTCACTATCCTCCTGCCTCAGCCTCCCAAACACCTGGAGTTATAGGTGTATGACACTGCACCTACACACCATTTTTATTGTGTGAGAGTTATAAAAAATTTCCTATTGCACATAAGATGTACACATCAGAAAACAACAAATGCCCCTTTCTAAAAACCAAAAAACAGCTGAATAGAGTGGTGTACATTTATAATCCTAGACTAGGGAGGCTGAGGCAGGAGGATGGTGAGTTCAGCTCCAGTCTGGACTACACAGTAAGTTCAAGGACAGCTTGACCTATATAGCAAGACTGTCTCAAAAATAAAAAAGATATGCCAATTACCCTGTCTCCAGGTCTTAACACAGGTTCATTTTTGGTCCCCAGTTTATTAAGTAGTGTGTAGGCCAACTTCAAACTTCTGCTCCACAACTTTCCTGGAAAACAAAGAGTAAAACTAGTAAGAAAATATCACAGGTTCATTTCAGCAACACAGTATTCAGTTTACCAACAAGTTGAAAAAGACAATGGCTACTTCCAGATGATGCTTCCCCATCACCACCAGTCCCCAGTGGGCCCTTCCCCAACACAAACTCAGCCCTCTTCCTCAAAACATTTATATTTTGTTCAGTTTTTTTTTTTTTTTTTGGTCTTTTTGAGACAGGGTCTCACTATGCGGTTCAGGCTGGCCTTGAGCTCACTTTTGTAGCCTAGGCTGGTTTCGAACTTGCACTGATCCTCCTGCCTCAGGCTCCCAAGTGCTGAGATTACAGGTGTGCGCCACCACACCTGGCTAGTCCAGTTTGTGAAGGCCAGTTCTACCTTGAAACAAAAATAAATTAGCCCAGGTTATGTAATATTTTACTTTTTTTCTGACTTCCTATGAATATCCTTAAAATATACACATTTTTTTCTTTTTAAGAGCAGAGTATTTATTGGGGAAAGAAAGCTTCTGAGAGAGGGACAGAAGGGCGACCTAAGTGGGCTGCCTCATTTAAAAATAATTTGATGTGAGTTGATCACATTTTTTGAATGATTACATTTGAAGAAAAGAATCTTTCCCTCCACAGGACTAAAAATCAGAGGACATATTCTGTCCTAAGCATTGTCAACAGAACTTAATAGATTTCATCAGATACTTCAGGTATCTGGAAAGCAAAAAGCATGTCAAGAATGATTCAACATTCTACACCACTGTAATTCACTAAAAATGGACAATGAGATGAAAATGGACTGTTTGAGACAGATGGATATATTCACAGATGTTAAGCATGCAAGATCTGGCTAGCTGAGCAATGTAATGGTTATGAAGATGAAATCAATACTCAATATTTGAGGTGAATGCTAAACTCCCTTGCCCAAAAGAAAAATCAATCCTTTTGCTCTTACCTCTACCTCCAGCTATTCTTAGAATAGGAAAAAAAAATCATGTTATTTTAAATAGCTGCTATATTTCCATACAAATTACTTAACAGTGACATTTAGGCCTTAACCTAGATCAACCTCGTAATTGTTTTATTTATTTTATTTTTTTGTGGGACCAGTGTTCAAACTCATGACCTTGCATTTGCCAGGCAGGCACTTGTGCCACAGAGCTATCTCCCCAGCCCCAACCTCATAACTGTTTTAAATACTCATTTTTCCTCCAAAACTATTTTCAGTCTAGTACTACAAACTACAGGAAAGAGTAAAAGGAATCTACTTGAATAAATTAGTAGCATAAGATCTCATATTGGGCATGTGTTATGGCTTATGTCTAATTGTCCCCCCAAAGCTTCATGGAGTCACTGGGCGGGGACTTCTAGAGTTTGAGACTTGATCCATGATCCCTGGGATTATAGGTTTTAGTACTCATGGGATTATGGGTGGAAGTACTTCTGGGATTATGGGTGTAGCCTAGGGCAGGAGCTAAGGTGGAGAGCCTGAATGTAATATAAAGAGAGACAGAGAGACAGACTGGAGCTCTAGCTGGTGCTGCTGCTCTGCTGCCCTGATTGACTGGCTGCCTCTGCCGCCATTTTGTTGCTGTTCCACCGCCATGAACTGGATGCTCTCTGCTCTGTTCCACTCAGCCTTGGGCCAGCCGAATATGGACTGAAACCTCTACAAACTGTGAGCTAAATAAACCTTTCCTTCCTTCATTTTGAGTGTCGGGTATTTGTCCCAGCAACGAGCAAAAAGTAACTAATACAGCATGGCGGTACATGTAAATAATCCCAGTACTCAGAAGGCTGAGGCAGGAGGACTACTGTGAGCTCAAGGCTAGCCTAAGGTACATACTGAGTTCAAAGCCAGCCTGAACTGCAGTGAGAAGAAAATTCAACCATTTCATAACCAGAAGTAACTTTGTCTGTCCACCCGTCCGTCCATCCTTCCTTCCTGTTTTTTTTTGGACCGGGGTTCAAATTCACGACCTTGCACTTGCCAGGCAGGCACCTGTGCCACTGAGCTATCTCCCCAGACCCTAACTTCGTTTTTTTTAAAAAGAAATTTCAAAAACAGAAAACCTTCAGGATTGGGACTGTGGCTTAGTTACAGAGTGTTTGTCTAGTATGCACCTGGAACTGGATTTGATTCAGTATCCCCTCAAATTAAACAAAATTAGTCTCTTCTTTTTGTAGTCTTTAAATATTAGTGGCTTGCGAAAGTCCCTTTGGCAAGTAAAAATATTTGAACTTACTTAGAACTTAAGATCCTATTAGATAATTAGAAAGGTCCTTTAAAACATAATGACCAACACTGAGTTCAATCCCCAGTCCCGCAAAAAAACCAAAACAAAACAAAAAAACATAATGACCAACAATCTCCAGGATCTGCTAAAATAAAACATAATGACCAACAATTGCTAAATATCAAGGTAAAACTATTACCCACGACCCTGAGGAATGGTTAGCAAACAAGAGAACTTGGACTCTGGTATACTCACCATATGTGAGCGTGTAAACAGGTTTCCCTGTCACATCCAGTGCAGTCAGACAGGGGCACTTGGCTTGAGTGGAGCCCCAGCGCTGCAGGGCAGATTCTAGAGCAGGTGGCCAGTTACAGATGACACCTAGGGGCTCTCCCTTCACAGGTGTCATCTGTCGCCCCTCAGGTTTAGGCTGGTTGGGGTCTGGCTGAGGTACTATACCACAAAGAAATGAGATGAAATAAGACCAAGGACCAACAAACAATCCTAACAATAAACATATCTTCTTTATCTTTTTGCACTGATCTGATGTAAATTTACTGTAAGAAAAGAAAGTGCATGGTTATGAGCAATAATCTATAAACTGAGCTTTAATTCAATTTTCCACTTAATAGTGAAATCATATTCAACATTTTTTTTTTCTTTTTGAGATAGGGTCTAGCTATGCAGTTCAGGCTAGCCTTGAGCTCATTTTTGTAGCCCAGGCTGGTCTCAAACTCACAGGGATCCTCCTGCCTCAGCCTCCCAAGTGCTGGGATTACAGGCATGTGCCACCACACCCAGCATATTCAACATTTTATGCCATGAACAAATCATGAAACTGCACACAGAAAAACATAATGTACAAATTTCTTTTCAGCTATCTCACAATCATGAGTAACCCTTTTTCTGATGCTGTCCAGTGTTACAAAGCCAGGCTCCATAGCACCAGGTTATGTTTAATGAAGAAGCATTAAAGTGTAGACAGAAAATCCAGTTTTACATTCACTTTTTACTAGTTTAATTCTAAGCAAAGTCACTTGTCTGAGCTTTGTTTTCATCTGTAAAATGAGAACAATAACAGTTACTGTTACACTCAAGCACATAACAAGCAACACTGAATATTCCTTTTCCACAACTGCACAAATTTTGTACAGCATGGCCTTTGCATCATTATACTCATTCCCTGCTCGTTCCCTGGGAACCATCTCCTTCTACTCCTCGAAGGGACGGCTACTTCTTGAGGACTCTCATACTGTGCAGTTGGCCACCCTTGTTAAAGTGCTAAGGATCAGTGCTCCCATTATGCACAACCCACCCTCCCAACTGAAGGCTTCATGAGGGAACGAATGGTTCCAAAGCAGAAAAACACTCTAGACAGGAGCTCCCTCTATCCTTCAGCATCCCTCTTCCAGCTTTCAATAAACCATCTGTTCTCTGTATTAAGCTTCTGTCCTTCCTCTCATTCCCCTACTGATATTCTCTTGCTCCTCTACTGTATGCTAAGAAGGTGGAATTTAGTAAAATTTTCTGCCCAATCAACTAATGGCGAACACTGTGTTCATGTACTTGGTTGTAAATCCTATAAAAATCTTGCTCCCTGAATGTTGAGGGCTTGGCTCTTTGGTGAAGGATCACAGTTAAGCCAATGGGCAAGAATAAAGCTGTAAACCTACCTCTAAAGCCAAGGGTTTGTTGGTCTTGTCTGCTGCAATGTTTACTGTGACCTGTAAACACCTTCTAAGAGCTATAGACACATTTTTATGAACTCTATGTAACACTACAACAGTTCGTCCCCTTACCACCTCCAGTGCCTAAAACAGAGGTTGCTCATCATTGTTGATTTTAACTGAACACGAACACACACACACACACACACACACACACACACACACACACTGGATTGTTAACATAGTTATTCCAAGATAGAGGTATGGAGGTGAATAATGTTCATATTCTTTGATGCAGATAAAACTAAAGTTCTCTTAATTTTACTGAAATGAACATTATTCAAGTAACTTTTTTAAATCCTACATTTTGATAAATGGAAAGGTAATGTACACGTGGAACAAACAGTCAAATGTGCTAATTATGTACACAGAATGTGATAAACATTGAGAAAATAAACACTGCTGATATTGTACTCTGGACTTATGTGCTTAATATGCATTTGGCACAAGCATCAAGCATGCATGGTGACATACAAACTCCAAGCAAAGGCTAGGACATGAATGATGTATGAAGACACATTTTGGGAGAAGGATACAGCACTCACTTGGAAGACATGAACAGTAAGCTGAGGTGAGATAGCTCAGAGGTCTACAGTGCCTGCTTAGACAAGCTTAGGCAACTGCACAGAGACCATAGTTTGATCCCTAGCAACACTGAGCCAGCCCCATCCCCAGGGCAGGCTGAGCTGGCCATAACATAAATAAATAAAGTTAAAAAAAAAAAACAAAAACGTGTGAGCTGTGAAGAGTAGATAGGAAACTTGCCAGGTAAAAGGGATGTAACTGAAGTAACCAAAAGGTATGGAGTGAGGGGGTAGCAAAAGGAAGCAGGTAGCAAGTATTAAATAGGCAAAATAAATAGGAAATAGTGTTTTACAGCTGAATATAATGAAAGATTTGGGAAGCTTAATGTCTGGATTCATTTGTTTACTGATACTAAGCTTGAAAAACAGTTTTACTTTCCAATTCACTGCCTTGATGTCTCTACTATTCTAGTTTGTGTATTAGCAAGCTCTACATCATTAAATAGTTAATTTAGTCTTTTTGAGATGGTCTCTCTATGCAGTCAGGCTGGCTGTGAGTTCACTTTGTAGCTCAGGCTAGTCTTGAACTGTAAAGGAACCTCTTGCCTCTGCCTCCCAAGTGCTGGGATTACAGGCACATACCACCACGCCTGGCTTCATTTAAACTTTTAAAAACCATGGTGAGTCTCAAAAATTTTAATGTTATACATAGACTATACATGGTAGGCATAGTTTTCTGGATATAAATGCCTACATTACCATGCTGCACCAGGGCTCAAACAAGGCTCTTGGCACAGTCTATGAAACTTCTAAGATAACACTGCTATTTTTCTTTCCTGAAGGTAGCAACTAATCGCCAAGCAAATGTTATATCTATTTGTAATTACTATAACAAAATTAGGTCTGTCCTGCTAAGGCAATTTGCTCAAGTATGATTCTGACTAAACCTCCACCTTCTCTTGTCAGGTCAGTAAATACTGTTAGGAAGGCTGGGAAGGCTGTCACTAGTATGAGGAATTAGTATGCCAAGAAAGATATCATAATTTAGTGAAGTTAGTGAGTCCTAAGGAACATAATGTCATCTTAAACTCACATGCCAGGTTGTTTGAAAGACAAAACAAAATGAAATGAAATAAAACAAGCCAGGTGGATCTCCGAGTTTGAGGCAGCCTGGAACATACTATAAATTCAAAGCTAGGGGCTGGGGAGATAGCTCCATGGCACAAGTGCCTGCCTGGCAAATGCAAGGTCGTGAGTTTGAACTCTGGTCCCACCATAAATAAATGAATGAATGAATGAATGAATGAATGAATGAATGAATGAATAAATAAATAAAATAAAATAAAATAAATTCAAAGCTAGCCTGAACAACATAGTGAGACCCTATCTGAAAAGGTTTTTTTTTTTTTTTTTTTTTAAAAAAAGTAGGGCTGGAGAGATAGCTCAGCATAAATTCCTGCCTGGCAAGTGTGAGGTCTTGAGTTAAATCCCTCATACAAAAAAATCAAAAAAAGAAAGAAAAAACCCAAACAAAACATGTCAGGTTGATTTTTGCTTTTGGCTACAGAAAATGAGCTACCCAATTTCATTAACTGTCTAATGTGATCAAAGCTATGTGATCTAAGGTATGTGGTAATACATACGTTTAATCTCAGCAGTCTGTGAGGCTGAGATAGGAGGGCTTCAAGTTGAATCCAGGCTAGACAATTTAGTAATGTTAGTGAGACACTGTTTCAAATTAAAAAAAGAAAATGGATGGTGATGTAGCTCAGTGTGAAGGCCTTAATTCAAATGTGGAGGGCCTGGTGGGATGGCTCAGTGGTCTAAAGTGCTTACTTAGAAAAGCTTAGGCAGCTGCAGGGACTGTGGTTCAATCCCCGGCACCACATGCTATGCCAGCCTTGCCCTCAGGGCAGGCTGAGCCGGCCATGAAAAGAAATAAACAAACAAGGGGCCCAGCGGGATGGCTCAGTGGTCTAAAGCGCCTGCTTAGGAAAGCTTGGGCAGCTTCAGGGACCGCGGTTCGATCCCCGGCACCACATGCTGCGCCAGCCCTGCCCTCGTGGCAGGCTGAGCCGACCATAAAAATGAGTGAATAAATAAATAAAGGTTCTGAAACAAGAAAAAATAAAATTAAATTAAAAAAAATAAATAAACAAAAGTTCTGAAACAAGGAAAAAAAATAAAATAAAGATTAAAAAATAAAAAAAAAAGAAAAGAAAAGAAAAGAAAACATGTGGGAATGGTGACATGTGGGTGTAATTCTAACATGGTACAAAAGCTGAGGCAGGGAGATCATATGCTTTGAACCAGTCTGGGCAACACAGTGACTCAGTGAGACCCTATCTAAAGAGAAACAAATTTCAAAACAACTGAGGATGTAGTTCACTCCCTGAGTTGAACCTCTAGTATGGAAATGGGGTTGGGAGGTGCTACTGTTTGACTCAAGACATGAAAATGACCTACAAAGACACTAAGGCATGGTTCTGTCAACAAAAAATTCTTCTTTTCTTGAACAAAAGCTTCTACTAGGTAGAACTACTCATTAACCAGCTTTAATATTTACCAAATGGCTGCCTCATGTTATCTATACTGATACCCCATTCTCCTTCCATTTCTCCCTATTAATCTTAGAAATCATGACTTCACTTGTAAATTTTATTTATTTTTATTATGGCCAGCTCAACCTGCCCTGAGGGTGGGGCTAGTGCAGCATGTGGTGCTAGGGATCAAATCGTGGTCCTGTGGTTGCCTAAGCAAGCACTTTAGACTGCTGAACCATCTCACTGGCCCACTTGTAAATAATATTTAAATTATTAAATAAAGCCCTAATAATTTCTTCTTTTGAGAAACCTTCTCTAACCACAAAGATGAAACTGGTTTCTTTCCATTTTTCAATTGCCCCTTATCTGTTGAAAAAGTTATTAGCTTCTGTCTGTCTGTCTGTATTTTAGGGAAGGGTCTATAGGGTGTTTGGGGTCTCACTACTAGATCAGACTCATAGTGATCCACCTGTTCACTGCCTCCCAAAAGCTCGGACTATAGGTGCACACTACTGTGCTCAGTCTCAATCGATGTCTCAGTGTGCCCCAGGGGCAGGGCTGGCACAGCAGGCCCAGGGAATGAACCCCTGCCATTGTGCCTGCTTGCAGGTGCTTTAATCCACTGAGCTATTTGGCTGGCCTTACGTATATGCATTTAGTATATATTTGGTATACATCACAAATATGAAAGAAGTGACTTCCTAATAAATCTCTGAACTTTTCCCCCATCTACCATACTGTCTTGTAGAAGGCAAGTATAAGTGTGATTGGCTGATTTAATGAACAGACTATGTTACACGGAAAAAAGGACTGAGTAAATGTTTCAGTTTGAATTTGATATTCGCATCTTAGAGAAATGCAAAGTGTAAACACCTTAATATTAGACACTTGTGATAGCCCTAAATTCAAGAGCTTTGTGCTTAACAGTAGCCTCAACTCTTGACCCCTTTTTCCCTTCCCTCTCTTCCCTTTCATCTGAGATTTAGAAAATACATGACTGAAGGGAAAAGAGCAAGAACTGCAGACTCTTTGAACAAAGAATCTTGTTTATCCTTTACCCTATGGTCCTAATATGTAGTAACTGTTTAAGAAATATTTGCTTAATGGATACATGTTTTTACTACTACCTTCCACAATTTCTTCAGAGTCATCCACAAAAAATTCTTTTAATGGAGGCCTTTTGGGTCGTTTCAGAGTATTGAGAAGCTGCTGGATTTTTGTGGATACTCTACTACTGACAGGAACACCTAGAAGGGAAAACAGTGGTGACTGTTAAAATTTATTGCTTGGTATTTTTTCATGTTTCAACTTTCCCATGAACTTTTATTTCTAATGCCCTTTGTTTGGACTTTGACTATAGTCCCACACTCTTTCAATCAGGCCAAATGGGTATATATGTGTAAATTACAAGTTTTATGACAACAGAGGGTTAACACAGAGCTATTATTAGTACATTGTTTAGGGACTTCACTTAAGATCCTTTATCTGCTATAGAACTCTGTTCTGTGTTTTTTGGCCACCCTTGGGTTTCAGTCTGGACAACTCACTGCAAGTGACTAATGCAGTGTGATTCTGCAAGGGGCTGAGCTGGCCTGCCAAGAATACTACTGCTTACAATTGGAACTTTCCAGTTCAATTTACACTTTCTACTTAGCTATCAGAGAGAATGCCCTACCGTCAGCTGTATCCATAAGGCTGGACCTGTTGGCTCCTTTGTGCATGCCTTTAACTATTCCAGAGGGGGGCAGGTCAATATTTGCTGGGCGTACTGAGGATGATGAAGAAGAGGTAGTTGTGGTGACATCAGGGGGAGCAGAGAAATTCTCTAAGAGGGGAGAGAAAATGAAACTTAGAATTATATGACATTAATAGCAAAAGTAAGAAATCTCTAATGTTTTGTTTTTTTAAAAGCTATGTAAGTTTGTCATTTTCTAGCTGATACCAAATAAGCTTTTAAATCAAACTCTACCAGCAAGTTTCAATAAGAAAATAAGAGATAAGCCAGATATAAGATGATCCTAAATTTATTATTTCCAAGATTTGGGTAGCATGGCTGGGCATGGTGGTACATGCCTGTAATCTCAGTACTCAGGAGGCTGAGGCAGGAGGATCACTGTGAGTTTAAGGCCTACCTGGGCTACAACACGAGTTCAAGGCCTACGTGAACTGTATAGTGAAATTGTCTCAAAAAGACAAAAACCCCTAAATCAAATCAAATCAAATCAATTTGGGGGCAAAGTATGGTGATAAACATCTGTAATACCAGTTTTTAAGTGGCTGAGAGCTGGCCAGATAGCTCAGCAGATTAAAGTGCCTGCTTAG
Source organism: Myocastor coypus (assembly GCA_004027025.1). Lineage (NCBI taxonomy): Eukaryota > Metazoa > Chordata > Mammalia > Rodentia > Myocastoridae > Myocastor > Myocastor coypus. The sequence goes on along the minus strand of PVJA010042058.1, from coordinate 7,401 downwards.
GCAGAGCCAGGGTGGGTTAAATCCCTTGGATCTGTCCCTAAAGCATGCTGAGACTCTGACTGAGACTGGGTATGGTGTTGAACCTGTAATCCCAGTGCTTGGAAGGCTGAAAAACAGGAAGATCACTATGAGTCTGATCTTTTTTTTTTTTTTTTTTTTGTGGGACCGGGGTTCAAACTCACGACCTTGCACTTGCTCAGCATGCACTTGTGCCTCGGAGCTATCTCCCCAGCTCCCTACGAGTCTGATCTTATAGTGAGATCCTGTACTAAATACATTAAAAAAAAAAGAGGTTGAAGTAGGAGAATCACTGCAAGCTTAAGGCTAGCCTAGGTTATTAAGTCACATAGTAAATTCAATGCCAGTCTAAAGTACACAGTGAGACCCTCGGTCAAAAATTTAAAAAACTAAACAAAAACCTTTAAAATTTTATATTTAGAGACAGGCTCTCACTACACAGTTTGGGCTGGCCTTGTGATCATTTTTGTAGCCCCAGACTGGTCTTGAACTCACAGCAATCCTTCCGTCTCAACCTCCTAGTGCTGGGATTATAGGTGTGAGCCACCATACCCGGTTTGGGGGCAGCATGGTATGCCCAGGGACAGGGATCAGGGGCCAGGAATCTAACTCAAATCCTTGTGCTTGTCAGGAAGGTGCTTATGCCTCTGGGCAATATCCCTATCCCCTTACATTTAATTTATAAATAAATAAATTTGTCACATAAGCTTTTAAATCAAATTCTACATCTGCCATTACTGGTTTATTTATTTGAAATGTATTTGGTACAGGGTCTGACTACATAGCTCAGACTAGTATTGATCCTTCTGTTTTCACCCCCTACAGCACTGGGATTATAAATATATGCTACCATGCCCAGATTCAGTCAGGCTCAGTGTACTCTCGGGGTGGGGCTGGTACAGCATGGGGGCCAGCCCAGCATTTGGGACGAGGGATCAAACCTTGGTCCTTGCACTTGCCAATGCAGGTGCTTAGTCTGCTGATCTATCTCGTCAGCCCTTCTTTCTTTTTTTTTAAGTTTAATATGTATTAGCACAGGTAGATAAGTAGGTAGATTGAAGGGCTTTACTATGCAATTCAAACCCACTATGTACCCCAGGCTGGACTCAAACTCCTGGTGATCCTCCTGCCTTAGCCTTCTGAGTACTGGGGTTACAGGTATGTGCCATTTTGTCTGGTGAGCCCAAGCATACTGCAGTATAACGTTCTGTAGGACAATATGATAACAAAAGCACTAAAAGTGCACATTTTTGACCATGTACAGTGGTATATTCTTGCAATCTGTGTTACTTGGAAGGCTGAGGTAAAAGGATGACAAGTTCAAGTCCAACAGTAAAAGAAAACAAAAACAAAACAGGCAGGGGACACAGGGTAGTAGTCCCTGAGTTCCATTCCCAGTATCAAAAATAAAGTAAAATAGAGAAATTTTAATCTAGTAAGTTAATTTAGAACTCACAGTAATATATTTCAACAAAATAAGCAGATAAATGCAAAAAGCTCTATGTCCAAGCATGTCTAATGTTTAGTCCAGCATCTGTATAATGGCTCAAAGCTGGATCACTGTTTCTCTTTTTTGTTTTTTTGAGGGAGGGTCTTGCTATGTAGTTTAGGTGGACCTTAAACTCATTCTGTAGACCAAGCTGGCCTCAAACTCATAGAACAACAGGTGTGCACCACTACACTTGACTTAAATATATATTATATAGAGAATGGCTAAATAATGGTAGTCACACAATGGTGTATTAAAAAAAAGGAATATGAGGGGCAGGTGAGATGGCTCAGCAATCTAAAGGGCCTGCTTATGTAAACTTAGGCAACCGCAAGGACCTCAGTTTGATCTCTGGCACCACATGCTGTGCCAGCCTCACCCCCAGGGCAGGCTGAGCCAGCCATAATATTAAAAAAATAATAATAATAAAAATATTTTTAAAAAGAATATGATAGGGGCCCAGCAGGATGGCTCAGTGGTCTAAAGCGCCTGCTTGGGAAAGCTTGGACGGCTTCAGGGACTGCGGTTCGATCCCCGGCACCACATGCTGCGCCAGCCCTGCCCTCAGGGCAGGCTGAGCCAGCCATAAAAATGAGTGAATAAACAAACAAAGGTTCTGAAACAAGAAAAAACAAACAAACAAACAAAAAAAACCAATATGACTTCAAGTATTTAAAAAAATAAATAAATTTTTAAAAAAGAATATGATAAAATCACATATAGAATAATTATGATGAAAAGTTTTGTGATAGTATAATGCTGAGAAGACATTAATGAAAATTATGTTCAAAATAATTTCATTTTTGTAAACTCAACACCAAATCCATATATATTCATATGTAAATAAAATCTAGAATACATACCAAAGTGGGAAGACATGTTATTTATAGGAGGTGTGATTATAGATTATTTTTCTTTTATTGTGTTTTTGAATTTTCCTTATCAGGAACATGAACTATTTCTCTACAGCAAACACTGAAAAGGCAGTAATATAGTTCATGTAATTTAAACCAGTACCTTTTTTTTTTAAAGAATTTTTTAGGGAGATGGAGAGATAGCTCTGAGGCACAAGTGCCTGCTGGGCAAGTGCAAGGTCGTGAGTTTGAACTCTGGTCCCACAAAAAAAAAAAAAAAAAAACCCAAAGAATTTATTTTATTTTATTTTTTTTCTTGTTTCAGAACTTTTGTTTGTTTATTTATTTAGTTTTATGGCCCGCTCAGCCTGCCCTGAGGGCAGGGCTGGCGCAGCATCTGGTGCCTGGGATCGAACTGTGGTCCCTGAAGCCACCTAAGCTTTCCTAAGCAGGCGCTTTAGATCACTGAGCCATCCTGCTGGGCCCCAAACTAGTAACTTTTCACTAAGTAAGTTACTTTACTGTTGCCATAAAAACAACAGAAAAAGTTGAATAATCCTTATAACAAAAATGCAAATAATGCTAATTGGATATTAGAATAAGACTTTTCACATGTAAAACTGCTGTCTTTTAAGATGATACTGAAACAAAAGCTCATCATCCATGGCTCTGTGGCTGTACATTTGTACATGGCTGTCCTCACAGGCTCAACAAGCTCCGGGGCAGAGTTAAGAGCAGATGGCAAATCATACACAACCGGAACAGGGCACTGAAGACAATTATAGTAGCTATTTTACTTAAAAATTATAACACTACATTTAAACAGTTCTAACTTTTTCTTTTCTTTTTTGTCTTTTTGAGACAGGGTCTCACTATACAGTTCGGGCTGACCTTGAGCTCACTTTTTGTAGCCCAGGCTGGTCTCAAACATGCACCGATCCTCCTGCCTCAGCCTCCCAAGTGCTGGTATTACAGGCATGTGCCACCATGGCCCAGTTCTAACTTTTTCTTTTCAGAAATCAGTTAAAGGTCACTGACAAGAAAATTAAGATAGCAAAATGTGACAAGAAACGAGAAAAGATACTACAGACGTACAATGTTCACGTGTGTTACTTAGTATAATTTACTTAACCAATTAAGCAAAAACAAGGATCTGTATCCTATCTGCAGATGTCACAGCTCTTAAAAAACAAACAAAAACATAAAGCAGAGCCAAGCAAAAGCTACACTCCATACAGTAGCATTGGCAGCAGGCAACAGCTCATGGGGACCAACATCCTTAGCCTGCCCATCCCAGGTATAGCAATACCACAGCGGCAAACAGAATAAATCCAGTCTTTATGTTAAAGACAAAAGGGCTGACCAATATTGGGGTGGTGTAGAATTGTTCAGGTTCAATGTTTTGTTTTTATTATTTTTTGCGGTACCGGGGACTGAACTTAGGACCTTGCACATGCCAGGCAAGTGCTTATTGTACTGAGCCATCTACCCGGCCCTGTTTTTTAATTTTTAAAAATCATTTATTTATGTGGCACAGGGTCTTGCTACTCCAAAGCATAGTGATCCTCCTGTCCCAGCCTCACCACTGCTGGGATTAAGGCATGTGCCAAGTTTCTTTCAGTGGGTGGCACAGAGACTCTAAGGTTCTGGGGCTGGCACAACATGCAGCGCTGGGGATCAAACTCAGGTCCTTGCACTTGCCAGGCAGGCACTTAGACCACCAAGCTATCTCCCCAACCCTAAAGTGCTTCTTTTTTTTTTTGTTTGTAGGACCAGGGATTAAACTCAGGACCTTGTCAGGCAGGTGTTTACACCACTAAGCTGTTTCCTCAGCCCCAGGTTCAGTATTTTTGGCTGGAGAGACCATTCATCATAATTGTCAGAAAATCTAAGGTGTTATGTATTTTAATATAAGAAAAGTTCTGCAACTGGGAGAAGCCCACTTACAGACTGGCATTGTATCCTGTTGCATGAGTATTGCTTATGGAAATAGATATGGCTTCAGGTGGGCAACACTAGGCTCCAATAATGCAGACGATACCTATTATTTCTGCAACAAATGTATTGCTGGTGTTTCCTTCTTTGCCTTTTTAACTGTCATGTCCTTTCTAATTATATTTTCTTAGGCCACATAAAAAACCTACTACAAAACATATACTGTTTCCTGGATATTGGGATCTAAATGGAACATAATTTGGACTTCTTGAGTATATCCAGCTCCTACCTATTCGAGTATTGGCAAATACATCAGCTAGAGACCCACTGGTTCCTTTGACCTCTCCATGGGACAGCGTAGAAGATGCGGAGGAAGAGGTGGACGATCCCTGAATTGAACGGTTGATCCATGACTCAGCGTTCTGTAAGCTCTGTTGCAAGGCAGCAGAGAGCGCAGCTTGGCGTCTCAGAGAGCCCTCATCCTCGGAGGCTGAAGACGTGTCTGTGTGGAATTAGAAAAAAAGAAGTTCTCGATCCTGCCTACAACAATGACTTTTCAGTTCTTGTTCATTGATTACACAACTGATGTTGACACCAGCAAAACATTCGCATTCACAAAAATCTCAAGGAAAGATCTCCCATGTGGGGCAAAGCTTGCAAAAATAAAACAGTCCAACTCTGGAGCTCATTTTAACTTTTTTTTCTTTTTTCTTTTTTCTTTTTTATTTATTTATTTTTTTTAGGACCGGGGTTCAAACTCACAACCTTGCACTTGCCCAGCAGGCACTTGTGCCTTGGAGCTATCTCCCCAGCCCCTCTTTTTTTTTTTTAAAAAGTCCTTTAGGAACATTTTAATGTCATTTTTGTTTTGAACTTAATTCAATTAGAGTACCCTATGAGAGGTTATCACACTGATTTTATAAGTACTTTTCAGGCTCTACCTAAAGGAAATGATCTTGATCTTGTTAAAAACTTGTGTAACAAGCAGTAAGCAAGATGGTGGGGAATGAAGTGGGTAAAAGCACCAGTCCTCAGCCTGGAGACACACATAGCTTTAGTGGGAAAGCCAGATGGCCATGCATCATGGGTGTACTTTGTAAACAGAATAGGGGAGGCCACATCATCTAGATTTCTTAATTCTCAGTCAGAGAATAATTATTTTTTAAAAAGTCATTAATATCTGTATCTAGCCTGGCTCTAACTTCAGGAAAATAAGGCTTAAATTAAAAAAAAAAAAAGCATAGGGGCTTGTTTTCCAACCAAATACAGGGAAGCAAAAGGCAGAGGAAACAGAAGTCAAAAAATATTCTAGGCTTTAAGCTTATAAGCCATAAAAGCACCCCCCCCTTTTTTTTAAGGCATTAGGTCTAAGATAGGACAAACCCTTCTACATGATTTGGGGGAACTTTGTTTTCTGATCTGTGAAGTGAATGAACTTCTTCTTCTTCTTTTTTTTTTTTTTTAAATACAGAGTCTTACTTCAGGTTGGTCTTGAACACAGTATGTAGCCCAGAACTCAGTGATCCTCCTGCCTCTGCCTACCGTGTGCAGGAATTATAAACATGCACCACTATGTCCAGCTATTCCAATTTTTACAGTTAAAAACTTTGTGGGGCTAGGTATACAGGCTTAGTGGTACGGTGCCTACCTCTCATGCATAAGGCCCTGGATCTAATTTTCACTTTCTCGGCACTCAGATGGAGAATAAGAAGGGCAAAGAGAGAGGAAGACGTTAGGAGAGGGAGAGAGAATGGAATTGAGGATTGGTTAATCCTATATTATCTTCCTTGAATTCAGGTAAAAGCATAAATCCATGACCTGCTTTAGTTCAAAGAGTTAAAGAGATAACTAACCAGGTCAGAAAACTGCAAGTGGGGCTGGGGAGATAGCTCTGCAGCACAAGTGCCTGCTTGGCAAGTGCAAAGTTGTGAGTTCAAACCCTGGTCCCACAAAAAAAAAGAAAAGAAAACCGCAAGAACCACAAAAGAGTAACCTAAACCAAGAGTCAAATTCTGCAGGCTCAGAGCAGGACAGTTAAAATAATTACTGTATACTTGCTTCTTGTTCTGCACTATCAATTTATTATCTCATATTTTAAAAAAATAAATATTTATTTTTTTAAAAAAAATTTAACAATGGTTATATTACATATTATCTCATATTGAATAAGATCTGAGGCGCGACTGGGCGTGGTGGCTCACGCCTGTAATCTCAGCACTTGGGAGGCTGAGGCAGGAGGATTGGTGTGAGTTCCAGACCAGCCTGGGCTACAAAAGTGAGCTCAAGGCCAGCCTCAACTGCATAGCGAGACCCTGTCTCAAAAAGACAAAAAAAAAAAAGATCTGAGGCGCAAATCTGATTGCTTCAGCTTTTTATTTTTTTGTGGGACTGGGGGTTTCAAAATGTCCTAAATAACCACAGTATGTGCTGGGAACTATGTCAGGGCCCAGTGATCCTAATGTAGGAGCGAAGGCCTATGAAGATTAAGTGTCCTAAAAAGGTATACAATGTGGTGCAGGAGACCTAACCCTAGACCAGAACATACAAAGAAATACTCAGAAATGGAGTAAGCAAAGTGTTTCACAGAGGAAGATCCCTAAATCAAAATATACAGATTTCTACATAAATAAATAGTTTGAGGAGAAACAAGAGAAAAAAAAAAAAAAAGATAAAGATCAGGCCTGAAAGAGATGGAGTTGCTTGAAGGAAAAACTGGACTTTTTTTTTTTTTTTTTTTTGTCTTTTTGAGACAGGGTCTCGCTATGCAGTTGAGGCTGGCCTTGAGCTCACTTTTGTAGCCCAGGCTGGTCTCGAACTCGCACCAATCCTCCTGCCTCAGCCTCCCAGAGTGCTGGGATTACAGGCGTGAGCCACCACGCCCGGCTTTTTTCGTCTTTTTGAGACAGGGTCTCGCTATGCAGTTGAGGCTGGCCCTGAGCTCACTTTTGTAGCCCAGGCTGGTCTCGAACTCACACCAATCCTCCTGCCTCAGCCTCCCGAGTGCTGGGATTACAGGCGTGAGCCACCATGCCCGGCCAGGACTTTTTTTTTGGTCTTTTTGAAACAGGGTCTCGCTATGCAGTTCAGGCTGGCCTTGAGCTCACT
>PVJA010042057.1:0-17524 GCA_004027025.1 Myocastor coypus | reverse complement strand
TGGATTTAGAAAGGTTAATGTTTAGTTGTTTGATCAATCTTATATACCTATATGTATTAATCTAAACTGATCCGATGATGAAAATATGTAATATAACCATTGTTAAATTTAAACAATAAAAGAATTGGAAAAAAAATTTAAAAAGACTAAAGAAGGTAGAAATTTTTGTAGGATTTTAATTCTAATTTTATCATTAGAATTATGTAAATAAAATCTATAGTTAGATCAATAACCTTGAGAAAGGAGACCCATGTCTTCACAAAAGCCTGAGCCAATTAGCAGAGTAGGAAGTTAGCTGCCCTTGAAGAAGAATTTCTGGGGCTTGGGAGATAGCTCAGAAACGTAAGCACCTTCCTGGTAGGTGCAAGGTTCTAAATTTAATCTGTGGTATGCAGAAAAAAATAATAACTTCTGTAGGTGGTTACAGGCAGATGCTAGAATCCCTCAAGGTTGATGGCCTTTAGAAAGAGATTTGATGATTAAAAGCAAATTTTCTTCTGTTGGAATTGGAAATGATTGGAGCATCTAAACTCTGTTTCCGCCATAACTTCAAGCTGAGCACAGAACTGTGATTAATTCCCTTGTTAGCTGTGTGTGTCGCCCGTATTCACAACCATCTGCCAGCCCTGTGGATTTCCCTCTAGCGCTTTGCATTTAAGTCCTAAGCATGAAGAAATCTCTATATACTAGCTTTCCTGGGACGCACAAGAGAGAGTGAATGCTAGGAAATCACATCCTACCTTCTAACTACATGTATGGAAGGAGCCTCAGAAGAGAGAAATCCTTGACATGTGAAAGACAGCAGGTCAGGTTTAAAAAGAAGCCTGAAGAAAAGCCTTCTGTGGTCCATGACATGTGATTAAAAAGGCCACAAATTTGGGCCCAGCAGGATGGCTCAGTGGTCTAAAGCGCCTGCTTAGGAAAGCTTAGGCAGCTGCAGAGACTGCAGTTCAATCCCCGGCACCACATGCTGTGCCAGCCCTGCCTTCAGGGCAGGCTGAGCCAGCCATAAAAATAAATAAATGAAACAAAAGTTCTGAAACAAGAAAAAATTAATTAATTAATTAATTAATTAAAAAATTCTTAAAAAAAAGAAGGCCACAAATTCAAAACTCTAATTTTTTCAGTCTCTTTGAGATAGGGTCTCGCTCTACAGTTCTGGTTGTCCTTGAACTCACAGCAATCTTCCCACCTCAGCTTCCAAGTGCTAGGATTACAGGCACAGGCCAACATACCTGGCTACAAAGTTATATTTTAATAGGAAAGATTTTGTTTCATTACCTCATTTGCCTGTTCACTAGTGACTGAGCCTAACTTTGATCATCAGTGTTTTAGCCAGAAAGCTCTAGAATTATGTCTTAACAATAGCTCATACACTTCCCAGGTTTGCTTCATTAATGTTAATCTGCAAACAATGCCACAAAGTGTTTTTCATGATATTGAATCATCATTCTTCAAGCTGTCATTTACTACCACTTTTTATTTTTTAAAGGTGAGAAGGTTGCCATTAGTAACCTGAAGGATTTTCTGGAAGATACAGGAGTAAGGCTCACCAAGGAGAAAACCACAAAACTACTGAATAAGCTACCAGCAGACGGTGAGCATCGCTGCCAGATAGCCTCTGAGGAGAGTCAAGTGGATGAGCTTTCATAGCTCAGACTCCCCAGTAAGGAGCTCCAGGCCCCATCACCAGAACCATCCCATGAAAGGGAAAGCCATTGCCATGCTAGCATTTTAGCTTGTCTTCTGGCAATTCCAGGAGTTGAATCCAGGGTCTTGTATGCCTGCTAGACAAGCACCATACCTTGAAGCCGTATCTCTAACCCTTTTTATTTTGAGATAGGATAACACGGGGTTGCCTAGGTTGGCCTCAAACTACCTATCCTTATGCTTCTGTCTTCTTCGTAGCTGGGATTACAGGCTTGAGCCACCAAACTCAGATGAGTTTTTTTCTTGAAAGTTAAAAAGAAAGACAAGAAACAGGAAGGAGAGATAGCTCAGCAGCATAAGCACCTGCCTGAGAAGCTCAAGGTCCAGGGCTCAATACTTGGTGTGCACACACACACAAAAAAAAGTTAAAAAGAATAATTTCTAGAATAAGGCATTTAAAGTTCTATGCTTCTTAAATGATTCACACTGATGCTGCTTTGAAGTATTTGGCTTCTTGTTCGAGAGCTTACGCTGGCCCTCTCTTGCAGCCCAAGGAAGAGTATATAAGAAAAGACTGATGAAAGGGCTGGAGAGCCTTGGAGGTGAGTGGACTCGGCTTTTCTCATCAAGTGAACCATAGTTTGTGACCTGCACTATTGATTTTTAAGGCGCTTTTTTAATTGATGCCTGCGTATGGCCCATGATGATAGCATTCACTGTCGGAAGCTGGTGCATGCTACTTTTTAAAACTTTCCCTACTTTATGATTTTCAGATTCTCAGCCTTGGTGTTCTGGCTATTTATTCACTCAGTGTTTATATGTCTAGGCTACAGACACGCTACAGTCACCAAAATTATTTAAATCCTGTCGACTACAAAACAGTAGCACGAAAATAAAGCTGTACTTCATAGTCTCTAGGGAAAAATGTTTTAGTATTTGGTTCATTATGCCTACTCCAGTCATAGTGGTCCGGAATTTCCAGCAATAGTTTCCAAAGCATGTGAGATTAAAATTTCCCAAGGTATTATGCACAACAGCTAAAAAAATGGAAATGACCCAAGGATTCTTCAACAAATAAGTGGATTTTTTTCAATGTGGCATGTCTACCCAATAGAACATAGTCACCCATGACAAGAATGACACCCATGGGGCCAGCAGGATGCCTCAACGGTCTAAAACACCTGCTTAGGAAAGCTTAGGCAGCCACAGGGACAACAGTTCGATCCCTGACACCACATGCTGTGCCAGCCTCGCCCTAAGGGCAGGCTGAGCCAGGCATTAAAAAAAAAAAAGAATGAAACCTTGTCAATTATAACAACATGGATGGAACTGGAGATCACTGAGTGAAAACAACCACACAGAGAACAGTAAGTGCCACGTGACCTCCCTCACCCATGGAATGCAACAAAGTTGGGTTCTTGGAGGTGTAGAGGAAAATGTTGGTTGCCAGGGCCTGAGGAAAACAGAGAGGAAGGAGGAGAGATGGGAAACTGGACCAGGGGGTACTAAGTTACAGAGAGGTGCAAGAAGCTCTGATGTGCTACTGGGTAGTAGGGTACTGCATGCAACTGTAATCAGCAGTACATTTCAAAAGGCTAGAAAAGGCATTCTGAAAGTTTTCACCCTACAGAAATGAGTGTTTGAGGAGGCAGATCCATTTAAACTAGTGGTTCTCAACCTTTCTAATGCCGTGACCCTGCAATACAGTTCCTCATGTTGCGGTGACCTCAAACCAAAAAATAATTTTGGTGGCTACTTCAAAACTGTAATTTTGCTACAGTTATGATTCGCAATGGCTTTAGGTGACCCCTGTGTTTTGGTTGTTCAACCCCCGCCAAGATCACAACCCATAGGTTGAGAACCACTGATTTAACCTGACTTAGACATTACACAATGTATACTTATATCAAAGCATCACATTACCTCATTAATACGTGCAATGTTTATGTTTTACCTAGAGAATTACGATTGCTATAAATCCATGGGCTTTTTGTTTCTTCTTTCCCATGAATTTAGCAAGTCTTAAATTCCACTGTGCAGACATGCTTTTAAGGTTGGTTTTAATCTTTCCCAGAGATCTCTGACTTTTCACTTCCTTGTTAAAATTTCTTCTAAAAGCCGGGCTGGGCATATTACTTAGTGGCCATGAGCTGCCTGTGTGAGGCCCTACCATCCATCTCCAACACCAGAAAAAAGTTCTCATAAAATCCACAGCAGAATTCCATGGATCCAGGTTTAGAAATTTGTAATTTAGGCACCAAAACCATGTTCACTTCAATAATTTTGTTCTTTGTTCTTCATTCTCCTTGTAGTATTAGGGCTGGGGAGATAATTCAGTGGTATAAGGGCCTACCTGGCAAACCTAAGGCCCTGAGTTTGATCTCAGGTACAAAAAAAAAAAAAAAAAAAAAAAAAACTTCCTGTGCAAGGTATTGATGCCTAGGCGTGAAGTAAAATGATCCACTCTTTATATTGTTGCAAACATTTCTCCTATCTCCTTCTTTCCTAAGGGACAAGTGTGTCTTCAGATAAGGTGCAACATTTTATTAAAAATGTAGGAATTGATCTCAAGAAGAAAGAAATGCAAGCACTGAAGAACCATTTACCAGTTGACGGTAAGTTTTGCAAATCAATACTTTATCTCTCAATAAAATTTGTTATCAGGACACTAGAAATGGGGCTGAAGTGAGTGAAGATACAAGGAAAAAAGAGCGAAGCCTTTTCCACAGCAACCAAACTGAGCCCCTGGCTACCGAGAGTCTTACCAGCGTGGTGCCAGGCACTCTCCCCACAACACCGGAAAGGCTGCGGACCAGCAAGAGCACTCAGGATGCTGATGTTGAGTCCCTAAAACCAATCCAACAGTAGACAGCAATGGCTAACAAGCCCTAACCAGCCCTAACATGTGTGAAGGCCTAAGCATTTGATATATATTAACCTAGGTTCTGTTTTTACACATGAGGAAACTAAAGCAGAGAGAAATCAATTGTGAGCTGGCAGAATCAACAATTTAGGGTATTCTCTAGCAATGGTAAGAATTAAGGCCAGGTGTGGTGACGCACGCCTGTAATCACAGAACTTGGGAGGCTGAGGCAGGAGGATCACTGTGAGTTTGAGACCAGCCTGGGCTACAAAAGTGAGCTCAAGGCCAGCCTGAACTGCATAGTGAGACCCTGCCTCAAAAAGACAAAAAAAGAAAAAAGTTAAGAATTAAACATGCTGTAAGCCAGGCGTGGTGGCACACGCCTGTAATCCCAGCACTTGAGAGGCTGAGGCAGAAGGATTGGTGCGAGTTCGAGACCAGCCTGGGCTACAAAAGTGAGGTCAAGGCCAGCCTGAACTGCACAGTGAGACCCTGTCTCAAATAAATAAATAAATAAATAAATAAATAAATAAATAAATAAATAAAAAATAAACATGCTGTATATTAGATGGTCTCATGCTAACAGAACTAAACAGAAAAACTAATCAGGATCAGGAAATTGGGAGAAACATACTCCCTAGAGGAAGTAGTAAAAACTGTACCATTAATTGAATTCAACTAATACTGCATGTACTTTTCCTACTGCAAATCAGTAGTACTTTTCATTATTATTCTCCACTACTTTAATGATTATTATGTATCTGGAACTGACATTTGCCTTAATGAGAGATATTTATCTGAGCTACAAAGGTAGCTCATGACCACTAATATGCCTAGCCCAGCTTTTAGAAGAAATTTTAATAAGGAGAATGTATCCGAGTGACTTACTCTTTTTCAAAAATTTCTTTTTTTAATCTACCAAGGTGATAAATGTACTAGATATAGCATATACATTATGTGTGATACAATATATAACATCATCTGCACAATATATCCAACAAATGTATTTCTGACTGCCTTCTTTTCCTAGTATCTTGGAGCACTATTATCAAAATGAGTTAAAATGTAAGGTTATGAATATAATTTGGAGGGATTGCCTTACAAACCTGTAAGATCATCAGAGTTAGGATAGAAAATTGATTTGGGGCCTAAAAGGCCTCAGTAAAATTAACTGCAGACCCCAAAGTTAAGAGTGCAGTGGCTTCTGTCCTTTATAGGCACAGACTTTAATCAAAAGAAAACTCTCCCTTATCTTATTTGAAAGCCTAAAAAGTAATAATATTAGTAATATGTGATATGACTATAAAAGATACCCAAAAAATTAGCATTACAGAGAATGTATTTAAAAAGTTCAAGCAAGGGCAAATTCTGTATCTAAGAACCTAGGATATAAATAGGTTTTAAAGTAAATTCATTCTCTATAATGTTTGCATTTTGTTCTATTATTTAGTAAATATTTATGTAGCATCAATCTTATGCATACTTGTCTCAGTTACTTTTCTCTCATTGCTGGGACAAAATACCCAACACCCATAATGGAGGAAGGAAAGGCTTATTTAGCTCACAGTTAGTGGAGGTTTCAGCCCATACTCAACTGGCTCCAGGCAGAGCAGCGCATGGCAGAGGGCAGCACTTCATAGCAGGGAAAACAGCAAAGAGCAGAGGGAGGAGCAGCAGCTGTGGCAGCCAGCAGGCCTCCCTCCCCTCCTTACATTTGTTATGCAGGTTACCCATTGCAGGGCAGGTGTAGGCTGCACTCACACCCATAATCCCAGCACTGGATCATGAATTAATCACAAACTCTACAAGCCGCCCCAATGACTGCATGAGACAGCTAGACACAAATCACAACAATGCTCTGAAATCAATGCCTAGATAGGAATACTAGTGATTCTGGAATCCCACCCTAAGGGGAGCACCAAATCTTAGGAACGTCATGAGTTACACCTGCTGGACCAGCACCTTTGACAAGTCATGGTGGAACTGAGAATGCCCACCGGTGCTTGAAGGTTGCAGCCTGAGCCCTACCTAGGAGGGGAAGAGCACCCCGTAGCTGCTCAGCATCGCAGTCCCGCATGCCCCCAGCTTGCATTCTACAGTCTGCTTAAAGCACATCCCCTGACCCTCATTAACTCCCAGCCCCAATCTGAGAAATAATGAGGAAAGAAGCACAAAGCTTCTGGGCAAGGGCTGTCATGGGCAAAAGTGACTGAAGAGCAGAAGAAAAGCTTTGTCACCATGAGCGCACCTTACCGGAGTGCACTCAAGTGATGACCGCCACGCTGGCCACTGGACACAGCCAGACACACGTGCCAACCCCGATCTCCTTGCAGATCTCCTGTGACTGTGATTAGAGCCAGAAAGGTTAATGTGGCACTGAACAAAATGAAAACACTATGTTTAATTATTTTTTGTGCCAGGGATCCTACTCAGAACTTTGTGCTTGCCAGGCAGGCACTTGTGCCACTGAGCTATCTCCCCAGCCTGAAGACGCTATTTTTAAACAAACTCTTTAATTTTCAAGAAAATTTTAATCCCTGAAGAAACTCATTTCATAAGTAATAAGTTGTAAAGGACAGTGCTTTCAACTTTTCTCTTGCACTGTATTATATAATGATCTGATAGTTCATAGGATAGATAGCAGTAGCTATATTAATATAATTAATGAGGACCTAATAAAAAATAAAAATGTTTTTGAATGATTGAATTTTTTATATGTAAGGATTTTCCATAAATCTATTTGATGCTTTCTTTATAAAGACAATGGGAAGATTGACTTGAATATGTTAATGAATGAAACTAAAAAGATTACAGGTGAGTAAAATGTTACAGTGAGTATTGTATGTATGCTATTTAAGTTTAATATTGAGGTATATTTTCACACCATGATGTTTCTCCTATACATTTACTTGATATATTGATTTAGTATTTTCTACATGCTAGGCATTATTCTTGGCACTTAAGAATCAGTAAATAAAGAGCACTGTGCCCATGAAATGTACATTCTGTCCAGGAAAAGAAGCAATACATATATGTATATATAGAAAGAGAGATACAGTGAGGGAATTAGAGAAAGTAGGCTGTGGGCAGGCAGGCCAGGTGTGCCATGGCATTCTTCCAGTCGAACCTCAGTCTTCCCTCAGGTGGCTTTGGAGTGAGCACTCGTGGGAGGTGAGCATTCTGTCCTGTGGAAATTCCTAAGTAGAGTGCTGGGGTCAGGGGACTGGGACAGGAGTGAGCCTGGGGCATCCAAGGACCAACACGGAAGTCAGCAGGCTGAAACAGGATCATGAAGAAAAGTGTAATAGAGACTGGACGAGGTGGCGCACACCTAATCCCAGCACTTGGGAGCCTGAAAACAGGAGGATCACTGAGTCCAATCTGTGTAGTGAGACCAGGTAGCCCCTGTACTGAATACCAGAAAAATAAAGAAAAGAAAAGAAAACTGTGATGGGGAATGCGAAGAGTGAGTAGAGCGACACAGGGTTGGCCGGGCCATGAAAGCCTGTGAGGAGCTGGGCATACCTTCTGAGACAAACAGGAAGAGGCCACAGGGGTTAGAGGAGAGGTGCTGCATGACCTGGACCGCTTTGATCTTGCCTCGTCGCTTCTTACTGAGAATAGACTGGAGAAGTGGAAGGATGGAACCAATAGAAACAGGGAAGGCAGCTGGCACTTTGGAGCAGAGACAGCGATACTGTAACCAGGGTGGGAAGCAGTGGAGAGGGACAGTGCAAAGCTGTTGGATGCTGGCTCTGCTTTTCAAGAGTCAGCAACATTTCCTCACAGATTAGACGTAAAGTGCTGAAAAACAGAAAGTCAAGAATGCATCTGTTTTGTCTTGATCAAAGGTAAGGTAGATTACACCAAAGAAGACTGACAGTAGTATAAGTGTGTGAAATGAAATTAAGAATTCCATTTAGGAAAATCTGAGATCTCTAGAAGCTCTAAAATTCAGATGCCCAGTACCAAGTTACTAGACAGATTGGCTCAAAGAAAGCTCTCTTGAGTGAGAATGTAAAGTGAAATAGCACATGTGTGTAAAGATGTAAGACTGAATGAATTCACTTATAGTGAGTATAAGTGAAAATGAAGAAAAAGACCAAGCATAAGTCAGGCAGTGCTTCAGTAAAGATTAAGAGGTCTTAAAGAAGAAAAGGAGGGCTGGCCAGATAGCTCAGCAGATTAAAGCACCTATTTCGGCAGCTGCAGGGACCAGGTTAGATCCCCACATGCTATGACAACCCCACCCCTGGGGCACACTGAGACAGCCATTGAGATTGGGCATGGTGATGCACGCCTGTAATCCCAGCACTTGAGAGGCTGAAAACAGGAGGCTCACTACGAGTCCAGTCTGTCTAGTGAGACCCTGGACTAAATACATGAAAAAAAAAAGAAAGAAAGAAAGGGGAAGGGGGGGAGAAGGAGGAGGAGGAGGAAGAGGAGGAAGAGGAAGAAGAAGAAGAAGGAGGAGGAGGAGGAGGAGGAGGAGGAGGAGAAGGAGGAGGAGAAGGAGGAGGAGGAGGAGGAGTTGTCCATGACATAGTTGGGAAATTAAGAGAATATGGTGTTCAAATCCCACAGTGAATATCACATTAGGTCCGTGATTCCAAAATAAGCCTTGAGGAAAGGGCTTCACACAGAGGGAGCTCATGGAGGGAGGAACTTCTGGGAAGAGGCCTGCTTATAGTGAGCTTAAACTAAGAAGAGGAGACAATTTAGAAATAATGGGACTATCTGAGGACCTTTTCTGCAGAAGAAGGCAAAGTAGAGAATGAGGGGCCATAACCTGGTAGGAGCAGCAACAAGGAAAGACCCCTAGGGGCAACAACAGTGCATCCATAATCTCAGTAGGGTGAGGCAGGAAGACCAAGATGGCAAGACAGGTCTGAGCAACTTAGCAAGGCACTGGCTCAAAATTTTTTAAAAAGCTTTTGTGGGGTTTTGTTATTGTTGTTGTTTTGTTTTGTTTTTGCAGGATTGGGTTCAAACTCATGACCTTGCACTTGGCAGGCACTTGTGCCATGGAGCTATCTCCCTGGCCCCTAGGCTTTTGTGTTTTGAAACACATTCTCACTACTAGCTTAGGCTGGCCTTGAACTCATCATGTCATCCAAGTGGGCTCCAACCCCTCCCACCTGAGTCTTCCAAGTGCTGGGAATGCAGGCGTGCAAATGTAGCTCAGAGCTCCAGGATTCAATTCCGAACACCACCAAACACAAGACAAATCTTCCCTTGTTTGTTTGTTCCTTTGATTATTTGGATCAAACTTGAGCCTTTGTGCTTGCCAAGCAGGTGCTTATGCTGCTGCACTATCTCCCCAGCCCTGATTTTGTTTTTTGAGACAGGGTGTTACTATGTAGTTCACCCTGGCCTTGAATTTACTATAGAGCTCAGCCTAGCCTCAAACTCATGGAAATCCTCCTGCCTCAGCCTCCCAGGCAAATGCTGAGATTGCAGGCATGTACCACCATGCTGGGAATGTCTTCCTTTTTAAATTGAAGACTCCTTAAAAAGGAGCAAATGATGTGAACAAATTGAGTGGAGAGGCAATGAAGTAGCAGGGTGACATGATGCTGTCCAGTGACCGTAAGCAGGAGTCAGGACAGCCCAGTGACCGAAGGCATGAACTCCAGCTCTGCCTCCCCAGAGAGGTGAAGCTCCACCAGAGGCTCACACCATCAGTTTAAGGCACACAACCAGCATGGTTACCTTCAGTTCTGGCTCAGCTGGCACAGGCGGGGGAGGAGGGGTTGTACTGCTCCCGGCCTGGGGCTTTCCTGGTGAGAGTATCCTGAGCACCAGAGAAGAATGACTTTAACGCAGCCTTCTGTAAGCCTTAAACACCCTTGCCACTTCCTCTGCTCTCCCCTGCTTCCAGCTTTCCGCTTCTTTTCGGGCTCAGTTTTGTCCTTGTGGACACACCTGCTTCTTCATTTCACTTAGGACACATCCTTACCTGAGAGCGGCTGTCTTTTACACACATCCCTGGGTCACAAACTGGCTGAATCCAGACTTAGAGACCTGACCTCCGAGCTCTGGACAAGAGCACTGGTACCAGGAGGATGATGGTTCTGTAGGACTCGCTCCAGGAGGGGAGACTGAAAAGGACTCAGCCAGGCTTCCTCAAGGAGCTTTACCTCTGCCCTTCAGGCTTGCTCTAGCACCTTCTCTGGTGTTGGCAAAATCAGCCCAGGGCCAACTGGCAGGGCAAAGGCATAGTCTGCAGCTACATTTGGAGAACAAAGCACGATTTCTGCTTCCTGAAGCCCACACTGATGCAGTATGAACACATTCAAGGTGAAACAGAGGACAGCTTTTATTAGCATTTTTGAATATGCCATAATTCATAATTTCCCTGTGCCTATGTATGTGTTATAATTAAATGTTCTTAGTAGTTATTTTATATGTCCTGCATTTAATTCACATAGTCTTGGGCTGATAAGATAGCTCAGTGGTCTAAAGAGCCAGCTTAGGCAACCACAGGGACCACGGTTCAGTCCCTGACACCACATGCTGTGCCAGCCCCAACCTCAGGGCAGGCTAAGCTGGCCATAACATATATACATACATACATACATACATACATACATACATACATACATACAGAAAAGAAAGAAAGAAAGAAAGAAAGAAAGAAAATTTTTATTTGCAAAAAAAATGGGAAGGGGATAATGAGGACTGAAAGAGGAGGAAAAGACTATTGTTATAGTTGTTGCATTATTTATATAAGACATCAAATGGCATCAAAGTCACTGAGAAACTATACAGCTTCTATTTTACTCTATATGATACTGTTGTATAATAATGAGAGTGTCTTTACTTGGGTTAAATGAACTATTCCTGACTCCTCCTCCTCACTCTGAAGAGCTCAACAAGCCTTCGTTGTACCTCACTCCTCTCCCTTCCTCTAAGAAGGACGAGTTTGATGCATATAGACAAATATATATACACATGTGCTATCCAGCTCATCACCAAAGTTGGTTTCTTTTTTTCTAAAGGAGAAAAGATCCACACTGGGGACCTAAAAACTATTTTGGGAAATATGGGGATACACATCACAGATCAAGAACATAAAAGGCTGCTGAAAACTCTGCCCATTTCTGGTAAGCAAAAACAAATTCATTGAACAAATGTTTACTGAGGGCCCTCTGCCTGTCTAGAGCTGTTCCTGGTCTGTAGAAGGCAGGGGCTGTGGCCATTTCCCTGGGATCTTGCCCTCCTAAGGAAAACTGCAGGAAACACTGAGCCCATAAAGGTTTTATGCCAGTAACTAATGCTGGAAACGTTTTGTATCCATTCAAAATACTTTTCCCAAAAAGATACTATTTCAAAAGACTCAGTTCTAGATAGCCTTTCTAAAATCCTGTTCTTTAGATTTTGGCTAAGGAAATAGAGTTGTGGTAGATTTTAAAATTTTCTCTTTCTATAGGGATAAATGTTGATTTTGTGACTCTCCAAAACTGTTATCTTATTGTATCTTACAGCTGATAAAAGGGTGTTTAAGAAAGATCTTGTGAGTGCGATGAAGTCCTTCAAAAGTGAGTGAGAACAAAGAGAAAGACAGGGAAAACTGGGACTATTCTAGTCAGGTTTTTTTTCTGAATATGTAAATAAGCAAAAAATAATGTATTTTGTTCAACAAATTCAAGAATCTTCTAGGTGCTAGGTATTTAAGAATAATCTGGATTTGTAGTGTATATACAGAAAAAAATACTCATAATCTCAAGCAGTCTTACCAACTTTTATAGATATTTCTGTATTTTCTCTGTGCCTATGTGTGTTATAATTAAATACACCTAGTAGCTATTTTATATATCCTGCATTTAATTCACATAGTCTTGGGCTGATGAGATAGCTCAATGGCCTAAAAAGCCAGCTTAGGCAACCACCACATGCTGTACCACCCCTAACCCCAGGGCGGGCTGAGCGAGCCATAACATACATACATACATACATACATACATACATACATACGGTTTTAATTCACATAGTCTTATCTTGCTAATTTGACAAATTAAAATTTTGGTTTAATTATGGCTTTGACTTTTTTGTTATCAGTGGGACTAAAACTGTTCTTGCAAGGTGGTTGTTTCTTGCAACAGCTTTATTGATCTGTAAACCATGTGATTTACCCATTTACAGTGAATAGCTTCATGTCTTCAATCCTAGCACACAGGAGACTAACGGTGAAGGATTGCTGTGAGTTCAAAGGCCAGTCTAGACTACATAGTGAGACCCTGTGTGGAAAGAAAGGAAGAGAGAGAGACAGAGACAGAGACAGAGACAAAGAGAGAGAATATGCAAAAGGTTTTAGTACATGAACAGAAGCTGCACAATTATGTGGCTGCCAACTCGGAACCCCCACCTGTGGAGCCCCAGTAGCTCCTTTTCTTCCAGAATAAAACTCTCCTAACCTTTGGTATTTTATTTCACTCCTCAACATTGCAAGGCCACAGATTCAGCTCCTCTGATGTCTTGTAGGTTGGGAGTTATTTTTCCCATCACACATAGAAGTCCCATGGAGACGTGTGTAGGAGGCTCAGGTGCCTGGACTTCGCTACTTGTGTCCCTGTGTGTGGTGGCATCTGCATGCCAGTCCAGCAGGAGACAGCCAGCCTGAGCATGCAGGTGCTTTTTCAGACCAATTCCACATGGTGGTGCAGCTGGAAACAATATCGAATGTGCTGGGCTCCTTTTACCAAGGTCCGCTAGACTGACCCTCTCAAAGGAGCTCATACCCTACTTCCATAAAAATAAGACCTAAGTGGAAAATAAACCCTAGCATGAATTTTCAGGGTGCTTATAGGTCCTACACCCAAAGTAAGTCCCAGTTAGGGTCATCAGCCAGATGAATGCAGCCACTGCAACACACAAGGATGTATGGGATTATAAAATATCAATATGAATATATAAATATGATTTTTTTGGTACCAGGGATTGAACTCAGGACCCTCTGCTTGCCAGGCAAATGCTTATTCTACTGAGCTATCTCCCTGGCCCTGAATAATATATCATTGACAGTAGTTAAATGTTATAAATGATAATGAAGTGTTTGCAAATACTGAAGCAAGCCAAGCATCTTTGGACAAGCGGTAAACACCTAGGTAAACAGACGAACTTGCCACTCCCTGCCAAATAACCAGAGTGCACACGCACCCACAATGCTGTGCACACTCGCAAGTGACTGCACGTGGCAGCCTCTAACGCGAATCTTCACGGTGCAGCACATGGTGCGTTGTGACAGCACGAAGTGCAGTTGTATGAAATGCAGAAACGCTTCCTGAATTGCTGTTCCATGTGGTTGTCATTCTTCCCTGCCATCGTTTCTGTTGCCACTCCTGTCTCCTAAGTCTTCGATAAATACTTGATCAGGTGGAAGTTTTGGGACGCATGGCCTGCTCACGTCAAGACTTGTGTGAAGCGTGTGTGGGACGACAGCACTGCGGGCAGTGCTGCCTACACCCCACGAGCAGGCCGTGTGGACTGCGCTTATTTGAAGAGACTCCTCCACCGGCCATGGCTCTACAGGAATTGGAGTCAACTGAACTGCAGGCCAGAATTTGGGGCCGGAGAGTGATGAAAATGTTCCAGAGAAAGATGACTTAACTGTATTTAAATAAATGTAGGTTGTTTGTACACAGAAATGAACAAATGTAGATGACAACACATGAATCCACTTAAGGTGCTGTGTAGTGAGCCCCCAACTTCAAATGAACACTGGAGCTGCAAACTCTCACAGGTACAAATGGACCTCCACTTACAAACCTTCGTGGATGTGAATGAGCTGCGAGAGCAGCTCCCCTGCACACCAGGCACTGTCACAGCCATGCAGCTGGGCACTCACTGTCCAGTGGGACAGTGGACAGTGGTGCAGTGCTCATTTGGTACCCAGAATGTCCCAGAGCAAGAGAAAAGCCACAGAGACACAAAGCAGTAACCACGGAAACAAAAGTGAAAAATAACAGCGATTGGGCCAAGGCTCTTTTCTGCTAACACAAATCTTTCAACCACTGGCATGACTCTAAAGCACAAGGACAGGGCCCGGCAGGATGGCTCAGTGGTCTAAAGCGCCTGCTTGGGAAAGCTTGGGCGGCTTCAGGGACCGAGGTTCGATCCCCGGCACCACATGCTGCGCCAGCCCTGCCTTCGGGGCGGGCTGAGCCAGCCATAAAAATGACTGAATAAACAAATAAAGGTTCTGAAACAAGAAAAAAATAAATAAATAAAATTTTTAAAATTCTTTAAAAAAAGAATA
The DNA here is from genome assembly GCA_004027025.1 of Myocastor coypus. Taxonomy (NCBI): domain Eukaryota; kingdom Metazoa; phylum Chordata; class Mammalia; order Rodentia; family Myocastoridae; genus Myocastor; species Myocastor coypus. The sequence continues at coordinate 2,753 of PVJA010042057.1, read as the reverse complement.
AAAGCACAAGGACAAACTCATGGAGCAAGTGACTTGTTTGTGTGTTACATTGTGTGTGCACACCAAGGCGTAGGAGACTGGCGTTGTCAGACTTACCAAATGAACCCAACTTATAAACGTGTAAGAGAACTCGTTGTTCATGTGAGGGCTTACTACACATGAAACAGTAAGACATCCTCTGAAGAAGAACCATGCTGCGTCTTTGGAAGCAAAAGCTAACAGAAGACCCAGGTTTTTTATGGGCAATACGGTAACTGCTGCACCCCAACATGACTCCTGGAAAATCCCTTTAGATTAGTTCTCCTGTCTCAGCCTCTTACAGTTGCTCTCTGGAGGATCTTCTGAACTCCATCTCCCCTACGTTGATTCTTCTTGGCTTGAAGCAGCCAGACTCAGTCTTCACCCTTCTCCCTCCCAGCACTCAAGGATACTTCTTCAGAGCAGAAAATGTGGAGAGATTAATTAGTAAGCTTGTGAGTGAGGCAGCCAGCTGGGAAAGGACCTGCGATAGGGTTGGAGAATCAGTCACGCTGATGGCAACTGAAAGAAGACCAGACAGTGAATGAGGACTTCAAACAAAGCAGGGCTCCCTCAGGAACACAGAACGCAGCCCTTCCCTGCTAAAAGGCTCTGTAGCCACTCCCTACCAAGTTCCTGATTTTTGTAGAATTTAAGTCTTAATGTGCTTCATTCAACAACAAAGAATACAGCCTTACTGTGATGGGATGTGGCAGCTCCCTGCTAAGCTCAAAAAACTAGTTTTTCTCTAAAAGCCCAGTTTTCCTGCCTGCTGAAGAAGTGTATTCTAGAACCTGAGTTCCAACCAGTCACAGTGAATCCACAGAGCTATTTGGGAATGGCTATAATGCCACCATTTGGGAAGCTGAGGCAGGAGGATCACCATCACAAGTTCAAGGCTAGCCTGGGCTGCGTGGTGAGATCAAGGCTGACCTGAGCCATGTACTGAGGCCCTGTCATAAATAAGTAAGTGAATAAATAAATAAGTAAATAAATAAATAAATAAATAACCCACAGAGCCACCTGTGATAGCCAAGAACTAGGCAATCAGGCAATACCTGTTCTCTCCTTACCTCTAACTAGCTGAATTGAGAAGCTATGATCAGCCACTTGGGACTCGTCCTAGAAACTCAAGGGCCATTTCCAAGCATCATTACCCCCCCAAAAAAAAAACTCTTCAGAACTCAGAATAAGAGAGAAGTTGTGCAACTATGAACACAATGAATCTTAGAATGCTATGTCCACCCAGAAAGAAACTTGGTGTGAGCAAAACTAAACCTCTCTTTTATTAAAGAAGAAAAAGGAAGGGGCTGGGGAGATAGCTCAGTGGCGCAAGTGCCTGCCTGGCAAGTGCAAGACTGTGAGTTTGAAACCTGGCCCTACAAAAAAAAAAAAAAAGAAAAAAGGAAAGAGACAGACAGACAGACAGACAGACAGAGAAGAAAAAAGAGAAGAGAAGAAGAGGACAGAAGGAGATGAAGGAGGAGGACGAGTTGGAGAAAGAAGAAGATGAGGAAGAAAATAGAAGAAGGAAAGGGGAAAGGGAAGAGGAAGAGTGAAAGAGGAAGAGGAGGAGGAGAAAAGGCAGAAAGAGCACTGTTCCCTGCCATGAGCAGTCACCCACCATACCCTCCTCCACTTTCTCTTTTTTTTTTTTTTTTTTTTTTTTTTTTTTTTTTTTTTTTTTTTTTTTTTTTTTTTTTTTTTTTTTTTTTTTTTTTTTTTTTTTTTTTTTTTTTTTTTTTTTTTTTTTTTTTTTTTTTTTTTTTTTTGTCTTTTTGAAACGAGGTCCTGCTATGCAGTTTAGGTTGGTCTTGAACTCACAGTGATCCTCCTGCCTCAGCCTCCCAAGTGCTGGGACTGCAGGCATGTGCTACCACACCTGGCTCCTCCTCCACCTTCTCAAGCCCACAGAGCCATATCTACTATCTGCTGTATTGCATCTCATATGAACTTTTAAATTTTATTTAATTGTATCCATCTTTTTGTTTATTTCTCCTTTCTTATTATTTCACTTTTTTGATGTATTTAACTCACCTAGAGTATATATTACTAAGTTTGTAAACCCTCATATTTCAGATTTTTTTAAATTTAAGACCTTCATTAACAGGTGTTTAGAGTTTGTTGACTTTTTCAAAAAATCAAGTTGTAAACGTTTTTTGTTTTTTGTTTTTTGTTTTTTTTTTTTGCGGGACCGGGGTTCAAACTCATGACCTTGCACTTGCCAGGCAGACACTTGTGCCTCAGAGCTATCTTCCCAGCCCCTAGTTGTAAGCTTTTATTACAAATTAAAGTGAAGTTCTTAACAATACTAACTTGACCAGACATAAAAAAATTTAAAAACCTTGAAAGGTGTATTGTGAAAAACCAGGCTTTTTTAAAAACATGTTTGTCATTACCAAAAAGAAATGTCTTTAGGTAAAAATAATAAAAGCTCCATGCTGCATAGACAATGCAGATAGTTCTAGTTAACTGGTCAACAGGCAAAAAACAAGCACTTAAGGTCTTCAGTTTCAATCTTTTGTTCATTTCTTTTTTTTTTTTTTCCAATTCTTTTATTGTTTAAATTTAACAATGGTTATATTACATGTTTTCATCATCGGATCAGTTTAGATTAATACATATAGGTATATAAGATTGAACAAACAACTAAACATTAACCTTTCTAAATCCACATTACTTTTTTTTTTTCTTTTCCCCCTTTTTTTCTTTGAAAGTTGACATATTACATATTG